>JAVXUP010002217.1:0-149695 GCA_033070095.1 Escallonia herrerae | reverse complement strand
GGATATTCTCATAATTAAAATTGCCTCGGGTGTCACTCCGTTGACTCTCTCTCTCTCTCTGTGTGTCTCTCTCTCCATCCCCTCACGTGGATGACCAGTTACAAATATGCATGCTGTCGTGTCGGCTCAGTTTCAGTTACTTTTTTACTTTGATCACTTTTACCAGGGGATCGAGTTAAGTACACTGGCCCCACTGCCTGCATTGAAGCTGATAACAG
Organism: Escallonia herrerae; assembly: GCA_033070095.1. Lineage (NCBI taxonomy): Eukaryota > Viridiplantae > Streptophyta > Magnoliopsida > Escalloniales > Escalloniaceae > Escallonia > Escallonia herrerae. Next base: position 149,477 of record JAVXUP010002217.1, on the reverse strand, counting down.
GTTAAAATCTCCCAATATCTCAGTTTATCGGCAAGTACTTTTAGTAGTAGAAGTGGCTTCCGAAATCTTTCCTTTGTTTAGTTTCCTTGCACCGTGCCTTCATATCATTATTCCCTTTCACCAATTTGATTGAAAATAATGGAATTCTGTGAGTACTTGGGGGTTCCTAATAATTGTTGTACATCTTATTGAATTTCAATTGTGATTAGTGGCAGAATTTATATGCTTTAGTTGATGATTAAACCATATTTATTGTCCGCTTGGAGTGCCATTTTCCTTTTCCGATAGGAATCGACTTGATGGGCCCCACGAGCATGACCCCAAGCTCAAGGCTGAGGTGGACCTTTAATAACTTTTTCATGGACAAGTCAGTGTTCTTTGTTTTTTTGGTTATTCAGTTATTTGGTTGACTTTGGTTTAGTTAAAATACGCTGACCTCCTTGAGGGCTTGCCAGAGACACACAAGGCTCTTTTCACGCGTCTAACTTATTCCATTCTGCTTTATATGTCCTCCCCCATGACCAGTACTCAAACCCTCAGAATCTACCATCCAACCCCAAGAAGGATCAACTTACGTTGCAATTTTTGCAAATATTAGGACTGAGAACTGAGCCGTGTCCCATACTAGTTGGGTCCACTCTCTGGTATCAAAACACCTGTTCTCTTATAATTCTTGGCACGTACTTGTGAACTAATCCTTCATCGACAAACGAATGCTCATTGTGATTATGATGCAAGTGATGCTAATGGTGAAATTCATGAGTCGGATTTTCTTGAATTTTTTAAAGTGAAAGAATTGCCCATTGCGGCTGCATGGTATTTATGGTGCCTTGTCGGTGGTGCAGCAAGTTGTTCTTCTTGAATGAAGAAGATGATGGACATGAGAGATATAGGTGTGGTAGCAAGTTCAAGGTTGGCTAGAAAAGGCAAGAGTGTCGAATGCTCAACCTTTTCAACTTCCTATACATATTCAGCAATATCGGTTTCTTTCAAGCTAAGTTAATAACATTTTCATTGGGTGATTATGGTGTGCATCCTCATTCTCATATGGGAGATTGATCCTCTGTATGTGGTTGATTTTACTAATTTTAAATGCCCTACATGGAGGGTCTCAGGTGAACACTCAGGTCTTGGTGGACATGATGATGATAACAGCAAGATTGATTATGATATGCTTGATGGGTTAATACTGAGGATCTTTATTATTTTTGGGCTCTATTATAGGCAGAAATGATTATATCTTAGGGGATGAGATTTGGGAGATAGATGCTATAGCTTTTGATGGGATTGAGCAACATAATGCGCAGAAGAAGTATATTAGCCCCTTGTTCTTGGATCTTTTAATATTTCTGAGCTATTTCAACTCTTCTCCAGATGTTTTAGCAGCTGTAGTCAGTCTGTTTGCTGGAAAAATTCATTGTATAATGCCGATTCTGAATTGGCTTTCTCCAACGTAATGTTCTTTGGTTATATTATTGGTTTATGGAAATGGAAACAAAAGCAGCCATTCATCTTTCAATATCCTGTGTAAATGCAAAGATTGCTTATTAAGTTTGATTGGTGCTATTGTAAATGCTCTTTGGGAAGTCCAGATGCACTAAAATATTCTTTTCAGATACTAAGCAACAATATCTAGTGCTATTAAAAAGGTTACTTGTTAACTTTATTTTTGGTAGGAGAAGCTTAATGTTTCTTCTTGTAATCTTTTACTGTGAGCTTTACATAATCAGATTAGATTTTTGCAGTGTGAATTACGCTTAATTGTTTTCTCTCTGGCATGGCAGAAAAGGGGTGAAGGATTGCTTAATTGCAATTTAATTTGTTCCTTGACCTTTTCAACTCTAACCTTCCAAGGCTTATTCTCTGTAGAATATTCACTAAGATTTGTTACATCTGAACTGTATGCTAGTGATTGCAAGTGGCAATAACTAAGTTGGTCAACTTCTTGAAAGAATGAAGTGTCAAGCTACTAGACATTTGTTTTAGGTGTCAATAACAAACACGTGGTAGGAGAAGGGTGCTATTGTATGCATTATCTATCTTTAAAAGTCATCAGCAATATGGAAACCCGTGAACTATGACTTAGCGTCACCTTATTATTGACAAATGCAATGCATCACAGGGTTGTATTGGGGAACATACCAACATCTGATGGTCCAAGAAAAGTGTATACTGTTATTCGTCACAGGTGTGTTGGTAATTTGTCCTGATCTGTGGAAAAAAGCTACTGTCTCCTTTCTAGTCTCGGTACACAGTTAGAACTTATTTATTGGTCTATGCTCCATTTTTCATGATGGAGATTGATACTCGTCCATCAAGGGTAGTTATTGGTTTGGGTCTAGTCCTGTCTAACCAGCCCATGAAGCATCCGGCTTAGGTGGACCCGATCGTAAAAGCTTCTCTGGTTAACAGCACTGTTTAAGACATTCTTTTCCACTAAGAGTTGTAGCTTGCACCCCTTGCTGTTTCTTTTCTTTTCTTTTTTTTTTTTAACTTTTCGGTATATGTTTTCTAACTTAATGATGCCTTACATCTGGCCTCTCTCGCCGCTCCATCCAACCTCAAAATTTTGCCCCCTTCATTAGTCGTTTATCATTGGTCAGCTCTATCTACCATGGACTTTTGGAAATGCTTTTTATTGTTTTCACAGTAATGAATACGTGTACTGCCATTGTGTACTTTTTTTTCATGGTATTAACTAATTGGCTTCTGTTAATTATTAGTTGGGAACTTGTTTCCTTTTCACTTTGCCCGAGGTATCATTTTTGTGGTTGAGTAATTAATCTACCACGTCTCTTTCTATTGTATCACAGAGCTTGGGAATCGTTCTTTTCTTTAGGGTTAACTATTCCGTAAAAGCTTTCACTCAACAGTCTGGCAACTGCCTTTACTGGTCGAAAGCAGACTACTCTTAGTCCAATCATTCCCTTTGTTCTGAGAAGTTAGCTACTCAGGGTGAACTGAACTACAAGGAAACTGAAAACAACCAAAAGCGATGAGGTCTCTGGTGTAGTCAGTTCTTTCCATTAACGGGCCCACGGGAAAATATAACGCTCAACCCTCATCTACACGAAGGTGATTAACCCAATTCAAATCACTAGCCATGGATCCACCATAAGAGACCAATCTTGACCTTGGAAAATCCATTCTCTCTCTTTGCATCTTCGAGGGGGCATATTCTTGACAAGCTCTCACTGATTTTCACTAACTCAATGTTAAAGGTGAATAGATGGGGAGACATTGAGGGAGGTAGGGCTATTAGCTGTATGTGTGTATGTTATCCTCAAGCATTATACGTCAGAAAACGGAAATATAACAGGGTCATTTCTTAATTCGTTCATTCGTTTGGAGAAATAACTCCTTGTTATGGTGTATCCGTAAAAGAACCAGAGCAGGACTAAATAGCAATTATTCAACCAAAGCAACCAAATTAAATCTTCTGCAGAGCTCCCTTCTTACAGTCAGAAAAGTGTTGCTAGGTTAAATTCGGATGTTACCGATTTTACCGAATTTGAAATATGTGCAGGGCTCTGTGCACTGGTCAATGTGGGGAGGTGTATGAGGTAAACGGGGACAGAGTTGCAGTTATTTTGGATGCAGGCGAAAAGAAGTTGGATGAAGGAAAGAAGGACGAGAAACCTGGCGATCAAAGTGCTCAACCATCGATCTATTGGATTCCTGGTATACTTTGGTCGTTGGAAAGACATATATGACATATAATTCAAGTTGAATGAGATATGACAATTCTAGCTTTGCTTGTTATTTGCATCTTAATGCGTATTTTATTCAAGTAGAATTTCTCTCTAGCTGCCTGAGGGTTGTTTGAAGTACTGATACAAGACTTTGATAATGCTGACACGAATTTGTCTACAGGGCAGATGTGGTCTGAAACGATCGGAAAAGATAAATTTTTTTTTTTCTAATTGAAATCTGACAGATAACTTCAAGATTTTGTTCAACACGACCCTTTCCTTGACATCTTATGAGAAGCTGTGATATTGTTGCTTACTTTAACTTGTTTAAGAGGAAAACTATGTTATGTAAATTTGTGGCAAGTTTGGACCTAAGCCCATTGATCTTCGGAAATGTGAATTCACCTCAAATTTCTTAAACACAAATTTCTCCTTGTAATTTCCCATATTACTTTTTTTTAATCTCAGAAGTATGATTACTTGTTTGTCTGCTCTAGAATTTGAATACTTGAGTTCCAGTGAAAAAATATCGTCGTTTGTAATTAAGAGGATGAAGTAGTGAAGAGTATATATATTAGTGAAAAGATGTTAAAGTTCTCGGGTCAGTTTCAAGTTTTTATACCCATTTTCTTTTATTGATATTAATTTTGTATCTTAAAGTACGATACAGCTGGTCAAACCGTGATTCAAAACGATTTAGCTTTAAATTAGTTTTGGTGGTTATTTAGATATACAGGTCTTTATATGCGGAAATATATAAAGCAGATGTTTATTGGGGGGATAATGATGATCTACAGACTCTGTTGAAGCTTAAAGTGCAGCAACAATTTCTTGTATGATTGTTCTCAAGCTGAAATCAAGAAGAAGAAGAAGTTGAAGGTGATAGTGATGAAGGAATTGAAGTTGGCAACGTGGGTGGGTTGACACCTTTATACGCCACAATCGTGTATGACATGTACCAGTCTGTTTCGGGTTGTCGTATGGAACCGACATGAAAACTTTCCTATATGAAGTGTTGGTGCATCCTAGGCTACAATTCTGATCTGGATCTTCTTCTCCTTCGTAGTCTCCTTTGCAGGTACCCTGAGGTGTAGTCGAGAGTCCTTGTTAAAGAGGTTGAAAAAGCTGCTTAGATGTAGTTCCTGCGATGGAGTATCATGCATCGCATGGTCGTTATGGCTTTGTTGACATGATTAGAGCTGCTTAGTGGATTGTAGCTTGGCCTCAACCATGCGATAATGTTTAGAATTTTTGTGAGCGTTGATGCCTTGGTTTGCTTGGCATGGCCCATTTGGATGTAGTTCAGATTATTTTTCTTTCTTATGGGAGTTTTAGCAACATGACTAGTTGGATCACAAGTGAGATCCTCGCTTGATGCAGATCCAAGCTGCGAGTGAGGTTTTAAGTGCATGTCTGAAGGAAAAGTGGTATCGCGTTGGAAGCTGTCTATAAGTGACGTTTATGTTTTGAATTTGGCATTGGAGATTAATTCTGTCACAATCTGTTGCCAGCGAAGCCGAATTGGGTCTCTCTCTCTCTCTCTGGATGGGTTGATCTGACAACGATGGCGGTGCAACGACATGGAGTACATATGTATATATGCATTAACAAACTTTTTACTGTAAAAAGTAATTTATTGGAGAAGTGTTGACCTTTTAGTGGCAAAGAAGAGGGTTAATTAGCATATCACGGGGTGGAAATAGCCTCTCCCTATACCATATAATTGTATAGGAGCTGATGCCCAACAATCGCTGGCAATTTCCCTAACCTACCAGCAGTGGTCTGGCCGCCCATCTTTGTGATGCAGATGGCTGAGATCGCCTTTAATTTGTCCCTTTTGATCCACCCGCCAAATTATCACGTTGATAGACAAATTCATTTTTCAGGCCCTAGCACATATCACACGTTTCTGTCTCTTTATCTGTTTTGCTTGCTCCACTGCCTCCATCCTTTCTCTCTGTTGATGGCCGATCCAAATCTCTGTGTTGAATACCGACATCAAATCAGATATGTTTCAAGTGGGTAGTCAAAACATTAAAACAATTCCAAAACCTTTTTATCACTCAGTTCTGGGTTCCTACTTCATATGTGATTTGGGTTTTAATCGGGTATATGAAACATTAAAAAGTTCCAATCCCTTTTAGTTACTACCTTGTTTGACTTCCATATTTAGACAGATTGCTGGTGGATTCAACTTACAACGATGGCGACCGTGCCGGCTTAAGGCAGTAGTTTTGGCAATTAGAAAACAGATGATTGTGGCTTTGATGGGTCTTGTCTTGGTGATGGTTATCGAGCGGATGTTGTTTGCAAGGGTTAGGGATTGATGGTAATATGTGGTGGCTCAGCTTTGAGTGAAATCAGTGGTCATGGAGTTGTGAGGGTGTGGATGGAGAATCGGTGATAGGGTGGCGATAGTGGAGGCAGTGGTAGTCATAGGTGACGGATGTGGCTCATCGTGTGATTGGTGGTGGTATGATTGGTAGAAGAAAGAGAAAAGAGACTCAAAAAAGGTCAACAGAAGAGAGAGAGAGAGAGAGAAATTAAATGTCGGTCCATCTGCGTGGTAATTGAGTGAATCGATTCAAAGCGCCAATTCTTTCTTTTTCATTTTTTTGATAAATAAATGTATTAATCGAGCAAAAAGGCGCCAATAAGGGGGTGCAACAATATACACAAAGGGTATATATTAATCAGCTATACAAGACTTTAACTCCCCCAAGAAGCCCAAAAATTTATCGGGAGAACCTCGATACTCATGTTCAAGTGTTCAAAAACCGAGGACTTGAAATTAACTGAAGGAAGCTATGCCGCCTCGAAGTCTTAATAGTTCCGTTCCTACCACAATGACCAAAAGACACACAAAGGCTTCACATCCCAAACCTTTGACTTCTTCCGCTTCCTCTTATAGAGCAGCCAACTTTGCAGCAGCTCCACGGATTCAGGCGTAACCCAAGAAACTCCAATATGACAAGGCAAAAAGTCCAGATTGTCTTAGCAAACGAACAATGTAACAGCAGGTAATCCAAACTTTCCCCGCCTGATCTACAAGAAAAGTGCTAATTCACATATATCATATTAAGTACCTCACGTTGTCCCCATTAATGCTGCTTCCTTATCTGCTTCCCAAGTGAAGAAACCCACCTTCAGTGGTGCTGATGTTTGCCAAATGGCCTTGTAAGGGAAGGAATGGGAGTCCCTAAAAGATAGCTTAGAATAAACAGACTTCACCGAACTTGGCTGCCCATGCTCCCTAAGTGGATGGCCAGATTAGCACTGGCAACAGCGCTTGTTGTAGTTGAACTCCCTACACATATGCACGTGTTTGTGCGCTCGTATTTATATAAATTGCAACTGCTGTAGGAGTTCAAAAGTGTAGTGAAAATAGATGCAATATAGATTGATACTTTGTATTTCTTGGCAATAGTGGAATGGGAGATTGGTGAGCATGTTAGTCATAGAAATAGTGCAGGTTAGACTAAGTGGAGGAGTACAAAAGGGTGAAATACTGCTCTATAGTTGTGATGCCAACTATGCTTTACTGGTCTGGATGCTGGGTCACTGACTGAAAAGCAGCATGCTTAAAGACATGCGTAGCCAAATATATATGAGTAGTAATGCCGATAACTGGCCATAGAGGTCTTGTTAGAGTGAGAAATTCCAAGTCGGGATTTCCATCAGGTATGACTTTAGCACCAAGTCAAAAGAAGATGGAATGTATTGAGTTGGTTCAAACAAATGCATTGAAGGGCGGTTCCCCAGGGACCAAAATATCGACTTTAACAGGGCCTTGTAACCACCTTACCCTGGAGGATAAGGAGATAGCTTTCATTGAATATACCCTGGTTGGGGTGAAGGACTTGACTGCTAGATGAGAACAGGAAACATTATTTTAATACACAAGAGTGGAGATGTTACTGACTAAAATCTCTCTGTCAAGTTTGAGATTAAAACTCAGGTGGCTTGATTTGAGTGAATATGGTCTATGTTGATAAGCTAAGCTAGTTATTTTATGATTCCAATATATGATAATCAGGGGTGTAAGGATCTGAGAAAACTAAGATCTTAACACGATATTTGATATTGAAAGACGGTGAGAAAAATAATGGTCTTTACTTAATAAGTAAGAGAATGGTGTAAGATGGGGTTTCAGGAGTCCCTTTCTGGTTGGACACAATTTTTCCCTAATTAACATTGTCTAAACCCAGCCAAATCAGATTACTCCGCGGAGAGGTTGATGCTTTCAGGAACTTGAGTACTTATTTCTGTCGAGAGTGCACATCGTTGTGGTGTTCAACTGCTGTGCCCTAGGTAGCATGGACACGGACACCGTGTCCGACACTGACACCGACCGGGACACTGGACCCAGCAAAAAAAAAAAAAAAACAAGATTTTGGACACTGCTGAAAATTTTAGAACTTATTATATTTGTTAAGTACAGAACAGAGTACTTCAGTCTTACAAAGTGATGCAAACAAGTCAAAGAACCTTTAGTTTTCTCCTTTGATCAAGGGCTCAATCCAAATAAGTTTATTGTCCGGCGAGATGCTCAGTTGCCCCTCTCCTTCATCTTTGACCCCTCTTGGTTAGGCAGACCCAGCAGCAGCAGTCGCATAGAAAAAGAGAAATGTTTCTCTCAACTTTAGGGTTTGGCTTAAAATTAAGTTTTTCGAAAAACCTCAGATTTGCCAAAGATTACACGGACCCCCGAAATAAGTTTGAAAAAATATAGTTTGGCCCCATACGTGTCGGCCTTTCTTCGAGGTGTCTGATACGCCGACACGGTGTCCGGTATTAAGAAAAATAAAAAAAGTCGGAGGACACGTGTCTGGCAGTGGTGGTGAATTGTCGGGGTGTTAGACATGATACATCGACCCATATGAGGTGTCGGTGATTCCTAAGCCGGACCAGGTGGCTTAACCCTAGGCCTCTGAGAATACATTGACTCTTATGGAACCTTAATGGGTATAGATGAAGAGCAGCTATCCAAGAAGTTTCCTTGTATTCCTTCAAGTCTTCCGTCTCGTGATAATGGAGTTTACAATTATGCTTCTGTAACATCATGAGGTTGCTCTTTTCATATCTCCCCTCCCTCCCCCCAATTTTTTATCAGACGTTTTTCCTTTGTTGCTTTTGTGAAGCTGCTAAACCTTCACACGTGCTACTTTGGATGTTGTTCAACTCCTTTCACTGAAGTTGATAGTGTTCTCTATGAATTTTAGTGCTTTTCGGTTTTCGAGGTTTTAGGCATTATTTGAAGCATGAACTAGTTCTGCATTTGTTTTTGCAAGTTGTCATCAAACTTACAATTTCTTTGTTGGTCACAGTTAAAAACATTGAGCATGAGCTTGATCCTGAGACGGAAGATTGTTATGTTGCTATGGAGGCTTTGTCAGAGGTGTGCTAAGTTTTTATCTTTGTTGCAAGTTTGATGGGACAAAGCAATATCACTTACAAACTTACTTTACTGTTCTTTCTCCCTTTATTTGCAGGTCTTAGATTCTGTACAACCTCTTATTGTCTATTTTCCAGATTCTTCTCTATGGTTGTCAAGGGCAGTTTCCAAGTCGAACCGCAAAGAATTTGTGAGTAAGGTGCAGGACATGTTTGACCACTTATCAGGACCAGTTGTTTTGATATGTGGACAGAACAGTGTTGAAACAGGGTCAAAGGAGAAAGAGAAATTCGTAAGCTCATTAATATCACATATATATGTGCTTTTCATCTTTCTGTCTCTATGTGATCTTAGCTTCTTCTGCAATTTTTATCATCTCTTTGGGTAACATACTATACTTTCCTGCCTGCAGACAATGATACTTCCAAATTTGGGGCGCATTGCTAAGTTGGTAATCTAGACGCTCTTCAGAATCTTTTGCATTTACTGTTATATCTCAATTGCTTCATTGGCTTGCTAAAGAGTGTCTTGTACATTTTTGAGGTAGTTCATATTTTAAAGTCTTAAGCTATCTGTGATGCATGTTGAGGCATCAATAATACTCTAATCTGTTGTGCACTTTTTCGTGACATAACTTCTATGGCACATGGGTTTTCTTTATAGTAGAGATACGTGCTGGCTGCTGACCGATGAGCTGTAGTGATGGAAGTTTTTTTAACATGCTGTGATTATCTAAACATATGCCAGCAGTGCGTTTGACAATTTGATTTTTTTAGACAATCGGTGTAGGAGAGGTGCAAAGAAACGATCTACTATCTGTTAACTCTTTGTAAATCAATTTGATTCAGAACAATATGCCAATAAACTGAAATGTACGTGATTTGCTTTTCTGATAAGGTATTCACGTGGCTATAGTGTGGAATATGTATCTGAAATCCTGTAACATCTATAGCGGAGAACACGTGAATTATGCTTGGACTTACTGGTGATATGTTCCTGGAATTTTAGCAAACTTGTATCAGGTGTTTTTCTTAGCAACTCAAGCGCTTCAATTATTAGGTTTGAAGTTAAGATAGAGGATTTCTTTGGGCATTCTACTCTGCTTTCTATAAGACGTGACTGTTCTAAAGGTATGCCTAGTGCAATGTTGGCACAAGCTTTGGGACTTCTAAATTTGCTAGAGGGTAAGAAGGGAAGGGGGCAAGTATTATGAGGTTTTGTAATCATCTATGGAGACTTGCTAATTGGTAAAATGAGGGAGATGAGAGGCAGAGACTCGAACCATAAAGCCTGTGTGTACCTTTTTTGCAATTAATATTGTGTTGCTCTCTATCTTCTGAAGCTGCCATTTTGCGGCTTATGAAATACCTTAAATCAACTCTTTATTTTGACTTATTCTTACTTCAATTGGTATGCATTTTTTTCTCAGCCTCTCTCATTAAAGCGACTTACAGAGGGACTACAAGCATCAAAAAGACCGGACGATAATGAAATTTATAAACTATTCCCCAATATTATGTGTTTATATCCCCCAAAGGTAATTTTGTCAGAACATGAACAGAATTTTCAGATGTTTTGTTGGGAATGTCTTGTTTTACTTTGCACTGCGTTTTGATTTTATTTTTTTGGCTGAGTTGAAAAAAGCTTGAAGTTGTCAGGAAGGAATAAATTGTCAACCTTCTTTCCATTTAACCAATCTTTCTGTTTGCAGGAGGAAGATACCCTTAGGATATTCAATAAACAGATAGAAGAGGATAGAAGAATTGTAATATCTAGAAGCAATATAAATGAGCTACATAAGGTATGAATTGTAAATTTGTTTAGTTGAAGTTGTCAATAGGTAATGTTACTCTCTTAATGCTTATCGTTTTATCTAAGGGAATCATTTCTGTACCAAATTTGGACTTCAGGTTCTTGAGGAAAATGAGCTGTCATGCATGGACCTGTTGCATGTTAATACTGATGGCATAATATTGACAAAGCAGAGTAAGGGCTCAATTTGGCCATGTACTTATTGAGTGCTTTTTTAGTTAATAATAGACCTCTATACACGTTGGTATTGGCCTTAAGTTCTATAGGTTCTTTCAGAAACGATGACTGTGTACCAGTTTCTGGGGTTTACTTTTGCTTTTTGTTTCTGGTGGTCTGATATATAGGACAGGGAAAAGTGAGGTGGTAATTGAATCTATTAGAAATTCAGTGTCCTTCCCGGCCCCCAGCTAATTTCATTACCTCATATATCTTACTGATAGCCGGTCAAGGTACATGCGGTTTGAAGCACCTCCCAATCCCCTGAGTCTCAATTCTCATTCCACTCCTGTGTTGTACAGTCGTGTTTTATCTCGTAAGTGGTTGTTACCAATTTTTATTCCTTTTTTATTAAATAAATGTTTTACCGTGGTCAAATGGGAACTACTTTTCTGGTGCTCTGCTTCAAGAAAAAGTTAGTATCTCTTGGGTGATCTGCTTATATGAAAAGGTAACTTAGTATCTCATCAGATGATGTTCTCTGCAATGAAGCACGGGTGTGGCATTTTGGGTGAAGCACTAGCAGCGGGTGCAACTCGGGTGCGCATGGGTGCGTGTCCATCTTTATTCATATAACTAGTTTTCTGAATTTGGGGTGTGGCTGGGACACAGCAGCCATCGGCGGAGATGCGCCCCGGTTACTTGAGGGTCAAAGTCGAATCTTGAAAGATTTTCTCCGGGGTGATGATAGAATCCAAAAAATCGCGAACTTTTGCTTTCTTCGACACAGAGGAGACTGGAGAGAGAGAAAGACATAGAAGAAGGAGAAGTCACTGGTGACCCCAGTTAGCAGCGGTGTGGGGCGACCAAAGTTACGCCGGCGGCAAGCTGTGTCCAGCAGTGATTTCCGAAAAGTATGATATCAGATAAGAAGACGGACACACCATGTTATTAATGTGGGTTTGAGGTCTTCAATGCATCAATGTTTCTATGTTGTTGACAGCTACATTCAACCAATCATTTCACTTTGCTATCTTACTCAAGTACCCACTTATTAACTTATTATTACTTAAACTAGCCCCAGTACTTCAAAGAAATAACACTAATATCCCATTCAAACTTTTATTCAGCTATACAAGTTCCATATGTACGAAACAGCCCATTAAACTTAACAAACTCTCTCACTAATATGGTTGGAAATACGAATGTTTTTCTCTTACATACTATACGTACTACAATAGTTTCTCTATCCCTCTGCACCTGTATCCTGTAAATTTAGAAAATGACTTACTTGCCTATCCACACCAGTGTCATATCCGCACCAGCACGAGGATCCATGCTTCCTTGGTCCTCTGACATGTATCACTGATGGTGATTGTAACTGCCATGATTGCCTGAATAATACTTGGGTAGGGTTCATTTATAAAGAGGAGTGTAGAATGTATGCTAAGTTGCAACTTGGAAGGAGATTAAAGACCAACTAGATGGTACAAGTAGTAGTATGTCGTGGTTTCTTGCTGGGGCTTCTTGGTCTTGATGTTTATCTTTTGCTTGTACAACGCACGCATATCTTTCGATGGTGAATATTTTGAATGTTGCAATAGACTGTTTGAGATGTATATTGAATTCAAGTCTAACGTGCTTAAGTTTATAATTTTACCTTTCATCCAAATCATGCCTGTTAATGCCTACAACACCATTAATTTGGTTTGGTGCAGAAGCTGAGAAAGTTGTTGGCTGGGCCAAAAACAATTACCTATCATCTTGTCTCCTTCCTCTGATAAAGGGGGAAAGATTGTTCATGCCTCGCGGAAGGTAGTAACTTAAGTGCTTATATGTATTTGAGTGCAAACTTGTTATGTATCATCTCCAAGCTGATTTTCTGTCCAAATTCCGAAGCCTTGAAATTGCCATTGCAAGATTAAAGGAGCAAGAAGCATTATCTAAGAAGCCTTCACAGAATTTGAAGGTCCTTGTCTTCACTTGATATGATATTAAAATGCTATTGATAGATGTGGTTTTTCTCCTTTCGTCTTTTTCTGTCTTTACACCTCTGTTGGATCTCCATTCAAATTGGTTGGTGCTTGAAGTCCAACATTGGTGCCCCAAGTAGCTAGCTGCTTGGAAGAACCTGCCTTCAAAGAAAGTACAGTGTATATTACGTGGGACAAAAGGCAAAGACCTAGGGTCTGCAATATTTGTACGATAACTAACTTTTTATTAAAAAGGCGCTAAGTACGCAGGTGCTCGTCATGTACATGTTATTTATAGTAGTTTAATATATCATGTTCAGATGTCCTTCAAATAGAAGTCGTGGGGGACCCATACAAAACTCATACAGCCAAACGAAATTAAGCTGAGTTTCCTTCAGCCTGTCAATGAACTCTTTGAAAAGCTTTCCTACCTAATGGTAGGGAGCATGCTCATATGAACAATCCTTTTACGAGAACTCTGGCACTTGGATATGTTACTAACTGACCTTGTTATGTGCAGAAGAGACAGAAAATGTTCCACTGTACTATGTAAAGATGAGTGAAACATACTTCTTGTTAGATCACACCTTTAACACCAGCTTAAATGAGCTATCTATTTAGTAAGCTGTCCTCCATATAGGTTTCTCTCCTTGCTACTTTCCCAAGGAAATTCCTCGGGTAAAACTTCTCACATAGCATTATTGTGAAGAACAATTTTGACCCTTCCTTATCCAACTTTTTTTCAAGACAAGTGTCATTATAGTGTGCCCAAAAGAGACGCAAACAACATTCACACAAAAGGCACCTTATCAATTGATTAATTATCAAGTATGGTTCTCTCTCAAATGGCTAGGCGTCACCCTTTTGTACTATTCATGTATGGTAGTTCCTTTCTTGCAATTTACAGCGTTCTTTGTTTGATCTTGCGCTAAGAGGCTAAGAAATATACAATTGATGGCTTAATCATGCGTATTATTTGAACTATGACAGAATCTGGCTAAGGATGAGTACGAGACCAACTTTGTTTCTGCAGTGGTTCCTCCCGGTGAAATTGGTGTCAAGTTTGATGATATTGGTGCTCTTGAAGATGTAAAGACGGCATTAAATGAACTTGTGATCCTCCCAATGAGGAGACCAGAGCTTTTCACTCGTGGAAATTTGTTGAGGGTATGCTCTTGGTTTCCTTATGTGCAAAATTTCACGAACTCTCAGCAAACAACTAACTATTTGAGGGATTTGGTCAGCCTTGCAAAGGGATATTGCTTTTCGGGCCTCCTGGGACAGGGAAAACACTTCTTGCTAAGGCACTTGCGACAGAAGCAGGGGCAAATTTCATCAGCATAACTGGTTCTTCACTTACATCAAAGGTATGGTTTTTGTGGGTTTATATGATTCCAGTACTGTTTCATGATAGTGATGATGTGCTTCATTCAGCCCAAGGCTATGGTTATAATTACCATGTCTTTAAATAAGTCACAGAAAAAGTCAATGTAAACACGACTCTAACCCTCTATGGCCATGGATGATGGAACTGTAACTGGCAGATCACTGGTATCGAATATAGCACCAAAACTTTGAATTGTCTATGCATCCCAATCCCACATACAAGCCTCTTCGTTGCATCATGTTTTTCAACGTGCACACTTTCAGGGGAGGTTGGACATGATGTGAAAATTTTAGATGGCTAATTGACATTGGGTTTTGTTTGGAAGCAATCTGGTAGTGACCAAATGAGATGATCTCCAGTGAGATATAGGTCATGGCAGAGGTGGATGGAGTTGGAGGGGGGGGGGGGGGGGGGGATTCAAGTGTCTTCTTGTTATTCCACTTCCCCTGTTGCAGAAATCGACAAATTGGAAACCCCTATAACCTTCGGGTAGTTGTGCTTAAATTGAGATCCTGTAGTGACAATAATTGAACACCTTGTGGCGTTACTTGCAATAATCTATGAAGATTGTGGTCTGGAGAAATGAGGACGACATGGATTGCACCAAGTATTTATAGGAGGCAGATATATATGCTTGTTTTAGCAAATATCCTTTTTTTTTCTTCCCAAGTTATGGGCACTGCTGAGGAGGTTTACAGCAGCAAACAATCATATTATAAGACGAAGAAATCCGAACATTATTCATCCGATAAGCTAGACAAGCCACCTTCCTCGTATAAAATATCTCTGCAGTCCCTCTAAAGCTAGACCCCATTACAACTTTCATTGTTGCAATTTCTTTCAGATATGGGCTCTTGATGGATCTGCCATAGTTGTCGAATTAAGAGACATATTGTATAAAGATGTCAATTGCTGTGTACTGTGGATATCTTAACGCGATTATAACTCTTAAGATACATTTTAATCCTTCGATTATAAACCTAATCATGTGAAACCAAGTGTGCCAGCTTACAGTGTAAACCTACTCTAATGACATTGATTGCATTAGCCTATTGCTTGAAAGACCAATCGTTTCCAATTTTAATAACTATAGAGGATACAACTTTTGGAACTGTAAAAGAAGATTTGTGGTGTGTTTTTCTCGTATAGCATCATGTGCGGTACGATGCATGCAACTCATATCAGTTCCTATCCTTTTTTCTCCATAGCATGTTTGATCAAATTGCCCACATGGAATATGCACTGTTGATATATGCCAGGCGCGTAGTGGGATGTGATAAAAACATGGCTTACAGTGAACAGTATCACCTTTGCCTTGTTCTCCTGACAGATTTCCTTTTGTTTTGTTCCCATGTAATAGGTTGCTTTTGTTTTGTTCCCATGTAATAGGTTGAGATATTTCCTTCTCTTTCTGTTTTTTCATTTTTCCTATATCTCTTGGGGTGGAGGGGTGCGGTGGGGTGTTGGTTGTGGTTGTGAAGAGTTGGGGTTGTATTTGTTGCGTCCTTGCATCCTGATATTTTGAAGCAGATTTTTATTTCTGTCTGATTTCATCTTTTGCAGTGGTTGTGGTGGGTGAAGAGTTGAGGGTTGTTAATGTTGCTTCCTTGCATCCTGATATTTCGCAGTAGATACTATTGCTTGTAACGTTGAAATTATACTTTTTTTTTTAATTTCTTCTTTAAATGCAGTGGTTTGGAGATGCTGAAAAGCTTACAAAGGCTCTGTTCTCATTCGCCAGCAAGTTGGCCCCAGTGATTATTTTTGTTGACGAGGTCAGACTTCTGTCCATATCCAGAAATGTTGATCAGTATTGGCTTGTTTGTCATTTGATATGCTCTTTTGATATAGTTTTGAGGTGTTTCTGATACTTTTAGATTGTCAAGATAATGTCAGTATGGATGAAGACCATTTTTTTACTAGTCAAAGCTTATACCGATACTGGAGTCTAGAACATTATACTTGGAATCTAATTTGAAAGGCATTGGTGATTTCGTTCACATGTTTTCAATTTCGTTAGCTCGCTCTAATAATGTATCCTAATTATGAGTTTGATCATCAAGAGAAAAATATTTAAGCGAGCAAATGCATATGCATGCTTCCTATGTCTTTGAATGCCAATGTTAAAGCATGCTCAATATACTATCTAACTTTTGATACTCTAGGTGCCTTCAATTTCCCCATAGATGTAGATATTGTGTTATGGACTTTTATGCCTGTTGGTCCTTCAACTGTTTCTTTATGTTGCCTATTTTTTCAATTTGTTTCTCTGATTTGTACAGGTTGACAGCTTGCTTGGTGCTCGCGGAGGTTCTTTTGAGCACGAGGCAACTAGAAGAATGCGAAACGAATTCATGGCAGCCTGGGATGGCTTGAGATCAAGAGATAGCCAGAGAATTATCATCCTTGGTGCCACGAATAGACCATTTGACCTTGATGATGCGGTCATTCGCCGCTTACCAAGAAGGTGAATTTGTATTGAATGTGTGCTTTACATACACGACTTTCCTTTAGACTTGAAATTTCCCGTGAGTCAAATTTCTTTGTATTTGTGGTGTTTTCTGAAACATTTTTGTGTTATTCTTGCATGTGAATTACACTTTTTCTGGCTACCTATATAACTGGTTCCTATTGTTGCAAATAGATTTATCATTTAACCGTACCAAATACTTATATAAAATTTGGCTGGTAATAGGATTTACGTGGACCTACCAGATGCCGAAAATCGTATGAAGATCCTTAAAATAATTCTTGATCGGGAGAATTTAGAACCTGGGTTTCAACTAAAAAGTCTTGCGAATGCAACTGAAGGGTACTCGGGTAGTGATTTGAAGGTAATGCACAGATTTTTGATGACTTTCTGGTTTCTTCAGTTTTGCTTCTAATATTAAACTGTTCTGCAGAACCTCTGTATTGCTGCAGCATATCGACCTGTCCAAGAACTTTTGCAGGAAGAAAAGAAGGTAAATGTCTTTGTATTTTGGTCCATAGTAGTCAAACCACCTAGGCGAGGCTGCGCGCGGACCCAAGCTCCTTAACAAGTGGCTGGTGTTTTTTTTCCCCTTCACTTATTGGAGTTATAATTCTGATAAAGTGTTTTGGTAGATTTAGCACATATGTGCTAATATCCTTATACGAAAAGGAGAGGAGACCTTTCTGAACAAGTTTCTTATTGATTATTATGTTTTTTGGAGAGAATAAAGTTGAAAGAAGAGGGGAAACAGCTAAGGCTATGTCTGGATGGCCTTTTGATCGTTTTTTTTGCTTTCATGTTAGATGAAAAGAATGACTTTTTAGAAGAGATGAAAACACGCATGACCTTATTAAGATTTTAAATATACTGTATGAAATCAGGAAAAAAGAAACTTATTTTCCAAATTATCGAAAGACCTCAATGTTGTCTGTGTACCACTTTCCACCACATCTTTCTTGTAATTGGTACAGAACAAAACAAGAAGGGACAACGCTAGTAAAACTGGGACAGTTTTTTCGAAGAGTAATTTTAATTTCCAATTTGAAAATGGTAGACATAAAAGTGGAGACAGCAAAAGCGCTATGCAAACATACCATAGAAGTTGCTTCATCTTCCAATATTTTTGTTTGTTGTCATCTTTTATACTAAGTCCAGAATAAGGTGGGTTACGATAGGTTGACTGGTGTAAGGCATAGATTCATAATCCATGAACATGAAGGACTAAACACACTCTTGAAATGCAACTTCTAAAACTAGGACGAGGTGCCGTGAGGAAGTAGTACGGACTGCAACAAGTACCTAAGAAAATTCGGTATGCAGAATTAATAATGCACAAGGAGGGAGATCTTAAACGTGGATGTTGCCCTTAGGACAAGAACAGGTTGGCTACAGTGGAGGGTTGTTTTGGGATGTGGTGTGATCGCAGTATGTCTCAACTCTCAAGTTGAAGTCGAGAGGAAGATTTTATAGGACTATTGTTGTATGGCTCAGACTGTTGGGCAGCTGAAAAGCACCATAAGCATGAGATGAGTGAAGCTGAAATGCAAATGCTTAGGTGGATGTGCAACCACAGGAGTGGTGGTAAAACAAGAAATGCAAAATCTGCAACAAGGTGGGGCTGGCTCCCATCGAGGAAAAGGTGAGGGAACATTGCTTGGGATGGTTTGGTCATATCCAACTTAGGCCTTTAGATGCTTCTTAAAGAAGAAGTGGTTTGTGCCAAGTTGATGGGGTTAGAGGAGGTAGGGGTAGACCAAGTATAAAACTCGGTGAGGTAGTGATACGACACTTGATTGGTAGGAATTGAGAAGACATGTGCTTCAATAGGGGAATGGAAGAAATTGTTGCATTTAGCCGACCCCAACTAGTTTGGGACAAATCTTAGATGACGATGATGATGATGGAAGTTTAATATCATTGTTCTCTCTCAAGTCTTCCCTTGCTATTGCTTTTCTTGTAGGTTGCTATGTACTTATTTTCTCAATAATACTACAGTTTCTAAGACAATTTTTAGCAGAAGAATGTGCTAGTAGTTTTGGACTCTTAATGGTAGCTTTGCACAAGTGCTGCTTCGTTATCTGAAAACTCCACTCCCTTGTATGCTTTTCCACCCCCTTTTGAGGGACAGTCGTTAACCACGTCGCAAAAAATAAGGGGGTGGAATAGCATAGTTAGGAGTGGATCTCTCCTTATATCTATTTATACACGTACATTCTTTCTCGCATAAATATGCTACGAAGCACAGATATGGGTGTAATTTGTAATTTTAATATGGTCACCTGTTTTCCAGGAAAGCAACATTGATGTGGCTCCAGTACTAAGACCACTCAATTTCGATGATTTCATTCAATCCAAAGCCAAGGTATGTTATATCAGCTTCTTTATTGGATTAATAGAACTGTTTCATACATAGATATTGGTTTACTACGCTTAGTTCTTAGGGGAACTTTTCTGCTCTCCCTTTAAACGCTGTAGCTTACGTCTTAGTATGATGCTAGGTTGGTCCATCCGTTGCTTATGATGCTACAAGCATGAACGAGCTGAGGAAATGGAATGAGCAATATGGGGAAGGTGGAAGCAGAAAAAAGTCGCCATTCGGCTTTTAAAACTACAGCAACTGACATCTCCGGTTACAGTACGGCGCAGTGGGGCCCATGGCACAACTCGCCCCACCAATAGGCATTTGTTGAAATTTTTTCCTGCGTCACCATTGTGGAAAAAAAAAAGCCATTTTTGCCCGCATCATAATTGAGGAAAAGCTTAGAAGCTGTGAATCTCCATTGTCTTTCCATTTTTTTTTAGTGATAAATTAGCCTGAGCGTATAGAATCTTGTAATCTAGTGACCCCTGGTGAGAAATGTATATTGACAGCGCTAATGTAGTCCCTAATGTTGTATTTTACTTGTGTTACTGTGGACCTTCTTTAGTAAAATGGATTTTAGCTGATAAAGGCAGACCCATTTGTATGTTTCCGTATCGCAATTAAAGCTCTGTGAACTTAATATTATGGATGACCTCTTTTGTTTCCTTTGCTCGCTCTCCTGAACTGCAGGAGAGCAAAGGAAACAAAAGAGTTATCTATAATATTAAGTTCACAGAACTTGAAACCTTAGATCATCTCTTTCTTGTTGCCCTTGCATTCGGCCCATTTGGTTTGGAGAACCAGAGTATTAAAACCGGCTTCCGTGAATGGCTGATCACCCATGGCTTTGTTAGTCTAGCAGTTACTGTTTGGGTCAAAAATACCAAAACCTTGCATACGAAGAACACCCATGGCTTTGTTAGTCTAGCAGTTACTGTTTGGTGAATGGGGCTGGCTAGGAACTAGACTATCTTTAGAAACAATACCTTTCATCCAATGCATACAATTTGCCAAATATCTAACCTTACCTGCTTACTTCTCTCTCCCTCCATTAAATCACAATCGAAAGGCTTCTTGAAAGACCAGCCAACCCTCCCTATATTAGTTGCACATAATACCCCAAATTGCACCAACACATCCTCTAGCCCTATCCTTCTTTTTATGGCAATTTCTTACAATTGTTCTAATATGAAAACTGATATAATTATTTCTTATATCAATACCAACAAAATAAGATGTGGTTCGGCTGCTATATCTACAAGGGCTTCTAATCGACATGCAAAAGGACTCTTTCAACAAAGTGGGCCCACTCACATAATTTAATGCATCTCAAAGCTGCTCTTCATTCCTCCTTTCACAGAGATTTCGGATGTCGAAGATATTCGAGCCACGATGGGCACCCTTTTGCACGACTTTGCGATATAGCTACTGATTTTCACTATTATAGTATGACCAGGGCTTCATCAATAGATCTTAAGGAGGTCAAATCTTTAGCAACTTTTGCTTATCATGCAAGGATTGATGTTTATCAAGACCGGTTACGGGACTCTTTGAACCTTTTGACGGTGGTGTATGATTATATCTTTATGTACTTCCTTATGCAAAATCATGGCATATCATGATGACTACTTTATTGTAATCCGCTAATACATCGTCTTTATTAATGCTAAACTTTTATCCAAAAAAAAAAAAAAGTAGGCTCATTTGTTTCTTTTCTTTTTTTTTTTTTGAAAATATGAAAGAGATATATACCAACCCAAAGAAGCGTAAACATTTAGGATGACAGTCCCATCCTATTAGCATGGCAAACCACATTGATGCCAAAATGCTACATGCCAAATTCTTATCCCAAGCACACTGACAAAACTATCTACAAAAATCACATAGATTATCTATAAACATATGAATTAAGCAACTAAACTGTTTCACCATTCCCGATGTACAAAACAGCCATAACGGGCCGCCTGGCTTGCTAGAACAAAAGCCAAATCCTGGCTTCCATTTACACGTTGCCAGATATAAACATGTGCAGCTTAACTAGCTTTACATAGATTCAAAAAGATCGTGGTTATAGGCGGAGGGATATATACATCACCTGTCAACTGAGATAACATGTTAATATCAAGCAAATAACAATGCAAATGTAGTGCATTATGAGATAAGAGCCAAGTAAGTGTCTGCAAAATAGCTGAAGTATGGTATTAACAACATAAAGAGATCGCATGAAAACAACATAAAGAGATCGCATGAAAGACCCAATTAGAACATATGTATTTGTGCGAACAATCGCTGCAAATCCTGATTGTTGGGTTAGGCTGCTAAACATCTAAGTTTCATAACAATAAATCGTTGCTGGCATTGGAGCACATTTGCAATGAGTTCGAAGATGCAAAAGATACACCCGTCCTGACTTCATGAAAGATTGCTCGGTATGAATCTTAGCAAAAACTTGATGTACGAGAAATATCCTGAACTAAATCCCGGATATGGTATAAGAGGGCAAAAGGAGAATCAAAAGTCCCTCGAAAGATGACATAGTTTGATAGAGCACAATGTAACAACAATCCACAAAAACCCCTGGAGCAAATTACCATGCCTAGTCAATGGATTGATTGGCCAACCAATGTCGTACTCAATCAGGCACTCTCAAGTGCGGAGTGTCCTGAAAGATGATGTCACAAACCATGTCGTTCGAACCTCTTCATAACATAAAAACAAATGATCAATCGATTCCGAGCACATCAAGCAGACGCCCATGGAATGGCATCCCGTAATGACAATCGGTTACGCAAGAACTGCCAAAGAGAGGTCAGGGTTTCCGACGGGAATGGTAATTTCCAAAGTCTCCTCGGACCACGCCCTGGATGATTGTGTACCTGCAATACCCCGGCATAATGAAGATTGTTCCATTAATTGTAGCTTGAAACGCTCTTACCCATTATGCAGAATGTAGGGAAAAAGGTGATGAAGAATACATGAATCCCATACGAAAGTCCCGCGAACAAAAAGCTGAGACACAAAATGATAAATAGTAGATACAGGTTGATATGCAAACACAAAACGATAAATAGTAGATATAGGTTGATATGCAATTATTTGAGTCGGGCGATATCCAGGGATCCAATAATCATTCCAGATGGAAATACATCGCGCATTCGCCACTACGCACTATAAGACTTGCTTCAACAGTTGTCGCCCCGTCAAAATATTGCACCGAACCCATGAAAAATTTTCATTTTGTGGATGTCGTGTGCAATTCATCCACACAAGACCTGGGACAAGGTTGTATCAGGACGGGTCCAAATTCGCCACGCTTGCTTAGCTAAAAGTGCCTCGTTAAAAAAAAAGTGAGTTTCCTAAAACTAAAGCCACCCATCACTGTAGGAAGACATAACATATCCCATGCAATCTAATGAAGTGAATGTCGACCCCCCTGACCCGCCAATTAAAAAGAGCAAATATTTGGTCGCTCTACTTATTTAGTTATTTTATTGGCCTGCATGACATGCAGTACTAACGATGACAAAACAGACAGGATTAAAGTATTGCCTTAATAAGAAGCAGACCTTGCCAGAGCGCACAACAAGCCTGAATTTTTCATACTAGTTCTAAAAAAAAGTCACCTCAGCCAGGCCTCGTATCCACTTGAAAATCTATATATTTTCCTATACACAAATCAGTATGATAGAATAGTTCACGAAAAAAGAGTGAAGCTTACTTGCGTATTAGGACTTAGAAATAAACTTGATTTCACCCAATTGATTTGCTGCCAGAGTCAGTACAATACTATACTTGTAGGTTTTACATCCGTACGATCTCAGCTGTGGAGATAAGAAAGACCAAAAGATATTATCCGCATACATCATATGCATAATGGTGCGAGACTGTCTTCCAGCTTTAATGCCCCTAATAAGTCTATATTCGTTGGCTCATTTGTATGTAGGTTAAATCACTGAATATGAGCGAATGCTTTTGCGAAATAAAGAGTACATCTTTAAAGCAAAAATCTAACCTCCCCCCAACCCTTTATAGGAGGTTCTGACATTTCGCCTTTGTTGGGATATAAGAACTGGAACAACTTAATCAACAAGGGTAACATAGGGAGTTCTTAAGCACCCTTAACAAAGAGTCACATTTTTAAAAGTATTTTTGTTAAAACCCTTAAAAAACTTAGGAAAAATTGAGAAAAACCAAGGGCCCGTACGCTTACACAATTCTTTTTTGTGTTTTGTATTCTGTTTTTGTTTTCAAGATTTTAGTATTCAGATAAAAAATTCATTCTTGTACTTTTATTATTTTCACAATTCATTTTAACTACTTTTTCTGTCAGATTTATGTACTTATATCATTTTCATTTTCATTCTTGCACTAATATCCTTATATTATTTATAATATACACTACCCACACCCTCCCCCGCCCCCCCACTCTCTGCCCTTTCCAACCCCGCCCCGCCCCACACCCTCCCCTGCCCCCCCCACTCTCTGGAAATCTTCCCCATCTACCGCCGCCCCAAGATAAGGTTTGAGTGTTTGACCGGAGTCCCATACGGGATCGACGCCAGCTTCACTTGAGAACGACGAGTCCGTGATGAGTCGTTCTTGACCTTTTTCCCCATCTATCGCCGCCCCAAGATGAGGTTTGAGTGTTTGACCGGAGTACCTGTACGGGATCGACGCCAGCTTCACCGGAGAACGATGAGTCCATGATTGAGTCGTTCCCGACCTTCTTCCCCATCTACTGTCGGCCCAAGATGAGATTTGAGTGTTTGACCGGAGTACCCGTATGCTAGTCTGCCTAGCGAACCTGTCGCCTGAGATGGTGAGTCCAAAGATTGCCGTGGAAATTGATTGCCGTGGATTGTGAGTCCATCAACGCGTGGCTGGCTTTCTATCCCGACTGCAAACCGAGCCTGGCTTTTCAAGATCAACTTTTGATGCCGTGGAAATTGATCCGCCGAGGCAACCCTGACTGCCTGAGATGGTGAGTCCAAAGCAAAATCGAAAGATTATAACGAAGAAGAGAGAGGGAGGGATCAGAAAACTTTTGAGGTGGTGCCATGGTGGTTCAGTGGAGGCTCTGGTCTTTTGAGGTGCTGCCATGGTGGTGCGGCGGGAGAGAGAGAGAGAGGGATGGAGTAGAAATCTGACACAAAAAAAAATTCTGACATTGAGCCGAAAAAGCACAATTTTCGCTACTGTTCCGAAAAAGTATCCAAAACGAATACGAAAAAGATAAAAGTACGCAAAAAAAGGCATCTTTTTCATCATCATTACAAAAATGAATACAAAATTTTGTAAGCGTACAACCCCCAAATGACTGGGAATCGTTCGATCGATACCAACGATATAAAGCAGTGATTGTAACGCCCCGCAATTTTTCGTAGCGTTAATGTCAAATAAACAAAAACCAGAGAACCTTAAAATATCAAAAATCTCCCAAAAAGGGGGCATTCAGAGCATGCACTAATAAATTCCAAAATACATCAATATTTGACTTAGTGGCCCAAAGATTTTTATACAATCCAAGCTCTCCAACATGGAGTTTCCAAAGTAAAACCTAAGAAATAACAATCTGTCTCAATCATTATACTCAAAATATCGGTACTAACTCTGAAACAGAGGCAGCTAATTCTTGATCACTCAGTTAGCTCTTTCAATCCAAAATCCCACTTACTGTTCACTTGAATGGAAAAATGATAAGGGAATAAGCCAAATGCCCAGTAAGGTCGCTCAAAGAACCAATCAAAAGAATGCAAAGATATTTGAGAGACAAAAATTTCGGAGGCACAAAAGTTTCAATGGAATGGACATCAAACCAAATTTCAAATGTCAAACTATATTTGAGTACAGAGACAGACACTAGCGACCATTCAAAAAGTGGTCACATACTATAACGCCCCCAGAAATCCAGAGCTCAGCCGCCCCGAACACCCGGGTCGTTAACCTACCGGATCACACCAAACCTGTCAAATCCTGTACACAACCACATACTTTAAAGCATCTAATCCGATACCGAGTCGAATTCTCCAAAATACAAGATTTCAACAAAACCTGCTTGAACTCAAACCATTAAAACCTAGGTTCTTTTCAAGCTTGAATCCCTAAAGGATGAATCAAGAGTACAAACCCACGCAGGGGTCTTACTATACATTGGTGATGGGCTCACCGGAACCTCACGCAGACTCTAACCCATTCCCGAATCTGCTACAGCTTATCATCACCTGCAGAAGGGAATCAAACGGAGAGTGAGCTTTTGAGAGCTCAGTAAGGTCATACAAGGACTACAGAAGAGATTATTACACGACTCTAAAAATCCAACCGACGATGATTTTCAAGACACTTCGAACGATCAAAATTCAATAATTACCCAAACTGAGTAAAGTTCATCAAAAATAGATACCAAAATACATATTAACAATCAGAACAGATCCAAACTGATCAATAAAAGATCCTTTTCAAGTCCACATTTCCAAGTACCACGAAAATTTCCCTTGCTCAAGGGATTTCAATCCGAGAAGAAATTAAATCAGATAATACGATTAAGGTTTGTCAGGGGATTTCAACCCAAGTACAAATCCTTCTAGCTAAGTACAATGAATGTTTGTCAAGGGCTTTCAACCCAAGTACAAATCATTCTAGCTAAAGAAAATCAAAAATCAAATGTTGATCCTGGGCGATTGCAATGCCATTACGGCAAGCTCATATAGTGTACTCATGCATGATGTACTAAAATAATTACTAGTCCACTTGGGTACTAGCCTGCGTTTCATGCAGGATTCAACCAGCCTTATATCGCCTCCCCACTAAATAGGTACCCAGGCCAACACAGAAATTAACAATATCAATGAGCATTAGCATAAGCTCATATCCCCGAAATCAATTCGGTTTCTCGTAACAATAATCATACTGACATAAGTCAGCATTCGGGATTTTCAGAAGAAATCAGATTTTTCAGAAGAAATCATAATTTCAGAAGAAAATCACAGATAAACAACAAAAACGATTACGAAGAGATATCAGATTTAGACATAACAATTCAGAAGAAATCAGAATTTTAGAAGAAAAATCATAGATAAACAACAAAACAGATTACGAATAATTAGCTCGCAATAACAGGCGAGCATCAAAAGATTTCCAAACAATCGATTCAGGTTCAATATTGGGATTTTCAGGGCAATAACATGCTGATAGCCATACAAATTTCAGAGTTCGGCATTAGCCGTAAGTAAATCAAATGAGTACTTACGAGTACGAGCAATCGAAATAAGGGTTCGGACAAAGTCCTTACCCAGGGTTCAGATAGAATCCCTTACCTGGATCCGCAGCTAAATTATCCTAACCGGAAGTCTTTAGCTTGAACCTAAACGGAATAATCGAACCATTAGAAACAGCCTACAGAACAAGATTATAACTTAATATGAACTCACACATACTCCCAAAATGAACCTCCCCTCACAGGGTATGTAAAATTACCGAAACACCCCTAGGGTGTAAAATTACCGAAATGCCCCTCTCAGACTTAAATTATCCAAACGGCCTTCCCGTAAGTAGAATCATTGAAATAAACTTTCCATATGTAAATTTATGCCAAAATACCTTTCTTAGGTCAAATTACCAAAATACTCCTTCGGGGTGGCAAATTACCAAAACACCCCCCGTTACACTTTAATTCTCAAAATGACTTTTCCATAAGCAAAGTCACTGAAATAATCTTACCGTAAGTAAATTTACTTCAAAATATCTCTTATAGGTAAAATTATCAAAATACCCCTTCTGGGTGATAAATTACCAAAACACCCCTGGGGGTTTCCGGCACCGAAAAAATCTCAAAATATCTTAAACCGCTATCTTAAGCATCCTGATGTTATTTCTGGCCTAAAAAGTATTTTATAAAATTTTTGTCCGAAAATCCTGAACCGGTGTCCGGACCGAGCGCTAAAAGGCCAGTTTCGTGAAAAAAATTCCTATCGGCCTCGGAATGATCCAAAATTTTAGATACTGAATCATATCTATAAAATAGGGCTTCCATAAAATTTTCAGGTTAAAATAACTTGGTTTGATATGCTAAATAAATCGATAAAGTTCTTCAATCAGTACCCTAATTTAGGGCCCTTCGCGGACTCCAAAAATTCCCAAAATTTTCCAGAGGGTAGATCTCGTAAAAACATTGGGTGTTACTGTTTTGAGTTTTGTCTAACTTGGACCCTAACTATTTATGAAAATTTGTAGAAAAACCTGCCCAAATAAATTTCCTCTTTAGTGACAATTTCACTTCCTATTCAAATTCACACACACACACACACACACACACACTAAAACACCTAATTTTCACACAGTCATCATCTTCCCCAGTTTTTCAGCTGAAACAACTTCCTGCCACATTCATCCATCACCCACGAATTCACAAACGCACACACTACTTTCTTTAAACACACAATTACTCACCTAAAGACTCATCACCCTTCCTTGATTTCGTGTATACACACACTTACACACAATTCATCAACTCACACTGCCGTGGCCATGAATACACACACACAACCTGCTATAACCCGAAAAACACACACTAGTCACAAGCACACAACGGAACACACATAGCGTCGTACACTGCCATACACCAACACATCCCAATCCTTCTATACACGATTCCACTCTTAAACCCACATACCCGAACCACCACAGTCACGACACACACTGCGACACAGTAATACACATGAACACACACAGAAATTTAACACACTGACTAGGGTGGAGAGATTACCCTCTTCGAAGGTGTCCTTCAATCTCTCTTTTTTTATTTCGATTCACCCCTTGCCCGAGCCCTGCTTCCCTCTCTCTATTTTTCTTTCTCTTCTGTGTTTCCTCTTCTGTCTCTGTTATGTTCTTCTCCTTTCCCGAAAGGGAAGGGTTCCCGTTTTGTCTTTTCTTTCTTCTTTTTTTTTTGTTTTCTTTCTTTAAACTTATCCATTCTTTCTCAATTATCTTCTCTATTTTTTTTCCTAGCTTAGTCATTAAGCTAGTAGGAGGTGGCACTCCCACAATTTTTCTCAAAATTTCAAATTAACCCCCAAGATTTTCCAAAATTACGAAAATGCCCCCAAAATTTCAAAAATTACATTTTTGCCCCAAAATTCTTTTAAACTTTCACAAGCTTCTAATGCTCAAGTATTGCTCAAAATTAGCGACCGTTTATTTTTCGGAGCTCGAATGGTTATTTTAATCAGCTCTCGAAGTTCGGGATATTACATTCTTCCCCCCTTATAAAAATTTCGTCCTTGAAATTTGCTCGCGGATTCTCTATCACTTATGGCGTCCGGGCACTATGCCTCCGCTGCGCCACTCTGATAACTATCTCTTGGTAGTTACGCTACCTTTGACTTTCACACCCAGATTCTTGTCCTGTGAATACCCAGATGCAACTGGTTAAATCCAAATCATAACACTAAACTGAAATTCTGTCGGATAATCACTTTCCTCTAATTAGTCCAGAATTTCAGGAACAATGATTTAACGGATACAGAACTCACTAAGCAGAACCTACACCGCTCAAAATTTTGCCCATATCAAACAAATAAAATCGACTCTAATACCACAAACTTTTATTGCACTGTACCGATAATATACCAGAGGGTTTACCCTTTGTGCAACTTACTTAATGATTGTAAGCTTAGCCCTAAGCTCGAGGCGTATTAAAACGCTAAGCGATAGTCACGTGTGACTGGCCATCTAGCAAGGCTATTAGGAGTAGGGTAACCAATTCATATAAGCACTTATGCCGCACAGCAAATAGCAAAAATGTAGCCACTAGGCTTTCACTGCACGCTCTAATACCTCAAAACAACGAGTCCAAATTGCTGACAAGTTCATCACCTGATTCACAGTCACATTATTTACAAAAATCTTCTAACCTTATCCTTCAATCATCTGTTTCAGCTAAACGTTTAAAATCTTCCAGTTCCGAAAGCAATTAACCAACAGTTTGTTATCCCAGATTCAGACAAATTTCATCTTATACCAAATCATCGAATAACTTATCCAAACCTAATCAGCATTCCCAGAGTCTATTCTCGTTTATAGATTATCTGAGGTTTAGGAATTTACCTAACCTCATATCCAGGTAAGGAAAACTATGCAAATATTGATAGTACTAATCGCAATCAGGCAATCAAATACAAAAATCTTTAACAAAATCATGCATATTAGCTTTCGAGATTCACAACAGAATTCTGTGACATTCCAGAAGAAACGACGGACACAGAAGCAATGATATCGGTCTGACGAAAGCAAAGTCAACCCAATGACTCAGAGCAATCAGAATCAGAAGGAGTTATTGGTCTTTAATAAGATTTGTAGCTTTCCCATGGCCAGTGGGTCAGATACTACCTCATCAAGTCCAAATAGATTCAAAAGGACAGATAAATATCTTAGAAGGAATAAGACGAACCAGCATGAATGACATCTTTTCTGACGTCTCAGTGTAAGCTGACATTCAATTAAGTCGTCCTTGAATTCAATATGCAAAAGAATGATTCAGATGACAAAGAAAAATTCCAAATCCCTTCTTGTACCCTTAAACCAAAATTTTTGGTCTTAACACCAGTCATTTTCCAAAATAGTACTCTTACTCATACATCAAATCACCAACTTAACTACTGCTCAGACCCTATAAACTTTCCAGATATGACTAAGGTTTTCCCTAACAATAAACGGATGCGTGATTAGCAAATCACCAATTCACACCTAGTATGATGGTAAAACCTTAAACAACAAATGATACGAGGTCCATAGAAGAACCTCTATCCCAACTATAGACTGTATATTCACAGATAACCACAAAACAGCCGAAGACTCTCCCAACGGAGTACTTATCACAACATCAATTCTTATAGGACATATCTTCATCCTCAATCTCTATGCCAAATTGACAGATGTAAGGAAATATGATGTTCCAAACTTACCTAGTAATAGGTTAATCTGTGGTGTACCTAGCACCACGTCACCGGATGTCACTAAATCTTGAGCAGACATTAAATAAACTTTAACTGATATTTTGGGCCTCAGCCCTTACTGATCTTGTCCTCTTCCTGCCGAGGAACACTGTTCACTGTTACATTAGCTATAGGTGATGATAAAATTTGACTGATTATTTCTCACAAACAGACAATTTCAACTTAATGTTTCACACTGCCATGCTTAAATGACTTCTACCTCACATATCACATGGGGTGGCCAGAAAATTGACCCACCACCCTGACCAGTACTCTGTGTTGGTCAAACTCCAGAACCATAAAACGGTCCAAGTCTAATACTCTGAACTGGTCGAGCGCCTTCACCTGCGCTCCCTTAAATTTCATATCATGCCTTGATCAAATTTTAGAACTCTATCTAGATCTCAATACCACCGAACCGAAATAGGCCTGAATCTCTGATTTTGCCCCAACCTTTAGCCTAGGGCACCGTACTGTGCCGACTGTAAAAACTTTTTGCTGACGATTGTCAGCTCATACAAATCTGTTTAAGAAAATTCTCACTTATCTCTCTTATATCTGCCCTGTGTTTACTTATGCCTTCCTCCATTGTCAGACTTAGATTGTTCCAAAACATCGGCCAAATAAAGACATTTCATCTCGCTCGTCAATCGAGCTGGAAGCATTCTATCTCTCAGTCCAGGCCTAAGCCCCACTCAGACTTCTGGCAGTTATCTGCCTCCAGGAATAACATTCTTACTGCGAATCCAACAAATCATGAAATCTCATCTCAACCTTGTTTATTGAATCTTAACCTATTATCTCACATCAACAATTCTCTCACATCTGTTCACGAAGTCTCGCAAAATACCAATCAAAATAATTCTCTAAAGGGTTCCCAAGTGACATAAATCAATTACTGATAAGTCAGATTCTTCACTACCATTTTCCACCCTGATCAACCTCGCCTCTCAGTTTATATCCAGCAATTTCAACCTTTGTCACTTTACTTATAGTTACTCAAAGTTTATACAATCAGTTGCTCAAAATTTCCGCAACTTTACCAATCCAATTTGCTGCTTCTATAGGGTCCAATAACCTCCCTGTATCTAATCCTTTTATTTATTAAGATCACCCAAGATACTCTTATCTCGAGGTTATGGTTAACTAGGATTCGATACTACAGGCTGTCGGTTGCCAATTTCTATGTCATCGAAATTGGAATCGGGTTCATGGTGTTTAGAATCACAACCATCCGTTCTAGGGTTTCACTGTTTTCCCCCATAGGGTAGGGTTACCTCTCTACAATCATAATACTCATACAGTATATTTGCCAATCAAAACATCATCTGATCAGGTCTTTCCAATACCAGGCATTTTCCTATTTCATCTTACACAATCCTCTTGGAATTTCATCTATCGGGGACCACTAGGCCCTCCATATCATTACCGCTGCCAGAGCTTCAAATTCTGACCATAAGGATACAATAAGCAGTTATCAAAGTTATACCAACACGGGTATAAAGAACAACACAATGACTAGTCAAGGCAGACTTCTTAACTCTACCATCATCCTACCCCACTCTCATTAACCAGAATACCATTCCACAGAATCATGTTACCTACACCCCGTGGTTCCATACCTATAGATTCATATGCCTATACTTCTAATACCACAAGACCGAACTGCTTTGATACCAACTGTAACGCCCCCGAAAATCCAGAGCTCTGCCGCCTCGAACACCCGGGTCGTTAACCTACCGGATCACACCAAACCTGTCAAATCCTGTACACAACCACATACTTTAAAGAATCAAATCCGATACCGAGTCGAATTCTCCAAAATACAAGATTTCAACAAAACCTGCTTGAACTCAAACCATTAAAACCTAGGTTCTTTTCAAGCTTGAATCCCTAAAGGATGAATCAAGAGTACAAACCCACGCAGGGGTCTTACTATACATTGGTGATGGGCTCACCGGAACCTCACGCAGACTCTAACCCATTCCCGAATCTGCTACAGCTTATCATCACCTGCAGAAGGGAATCAAACGGAGAGTGAGCTTTTGAGAGCTCAGTAAGGTCGTACAAGGACTACAGAAGAGATTATAACACGACTCTAAAAATCCAACCGACGATGATTTTCAAGACACTTCGAACGATCAAAATTCAATAATTACCCAAACTGAGTAAAGTTCATCAAAAATAGATACCAAAATACATATTAACAATCAGAACAGATCCAAACTGATCAATAAAAGATCCTTTTCAAGTCCACATTTCCAAGTACCACAAAAATTTCCCTTGCTCAAGGTATTTCAATCCGAGCAGAAATCAAATCAGATAATACGATTAAGGTTTGTTAGGGGATTTCAACCCAAGTACAAATCCTTCTAGCTAAGTACAATGAATGTTTGTCAAGGGCTTTCAACCCAAGTACAAATCATTCTAGCTAACGAAAATCAAAAATCAAATGTTGATCCTGGGCGATTGCAATGCCATTACGGCAAGCTCATATAGTGTACTCATGCATGATGTACTAAAATAATTACTAGTCCACTTGGGTACTAGCCTGCATTTCATGCAGGATTCAACCAGCCTTATACCGCCTCCCCACTAAATAGGTACCCAGGCCAACACAGAAATTAACAATATCAATGAGCATTAGCATAAGCTCATATCCCCGAAATCAATTCGGTTTCTCATAACAATAATCATACTGACATAAGTCAGCATTCGGGATTTTCAGAAGAAATAAGATTTTTCAGAAGAAATCATAATTTCAGAAGAAAATCACAGATAAACAACAAAAACGATTACGAACAGATATCAGATTTAGACATAACAATTCAGAAGAAATCAGAATTTTAGAAGAAAAATCATAGATAAACAACAAAACAGATTACGAATAATTAGCTCGCAATAACAGGCGAGCATCAAAGATTTCCAAACAATCGATTCAGGTTCAATATTGGGATTTTCAGGGCAATAACATGCTGATAGCCATACAAATTTCAGAGTTCGGCATTAGCCGTAAGTAAATCAAATGAGTACTTACGAGTACGAGCAATCGAAATAAGGGTTCGGACAAAGTCCTTACCCAGGGTTCAGATAGAATCCCTTACCTGGATCCGCAGCTAAATTATCCTAACCGGAAGTCTTTAGCTTGAACCTAAACGGAATAATCGAACCATTAGAAACAGCCTACAGAACAAGATTATAACTTAATATGAACTCACACATACTCCCAAAATGAACCTCCCCTCACAGGGTATGTAAAATTACCGAAACACCCCTAGGGTGTAAAATTACCGAAATGCCCCTCTCGGACTTAAATTATCCAAACGGCCTTCCCGTAAGTAGAATCATTGAAATAAACTTTCCATATGTAAATTTATGCCAAAATACCTTTCTTAGGTCAAATTACCAAAATACCCCTTCGGGGTGGCAAATTACCAAAACACCCCCCGTTACACTTTAATTCTCAAAATGACTTTTCCATAAGCAAATTCACTGAAATAATCTTACCGTATGTAAATTTACTTCAAAATATCTCTTATAGGTAAAATTATCAAAATACCCCTTCGGGGTGGTAAATTACCAAAACACCCCTGGGGGTTTCCGGCACCGGAAAAATCTCAAAAATATCTTAAACCGCTATCTTAAGCATCCCGATGTTATTTCTGGCCTAAAAAGTATTTTATAAAATTTTCGTCCGAAAATCCTGAATCGGTGTCCGGACCGAGCGCTAAAAGGCCAGTTTCGTGAAAAAAATGCCTATCGGCCTCGGAATGATCCAAAATTTTAGATACTGAATCATATCTATAAAATAGGGCTTCCATAAAATTTTCAGGTTAAAATAACTTGGTTTGATATGCTAAATAAATCGATAAAGTTTTTCAATCAGTACCCTAATTTAGGGCCCTTCGCGGACTCCAAAACTTCCCAAAATTTTCCAGAGGGTAGATCTCGTAAAAACATTGGGTGTTACTGTTTTGAGTTTTGTCTAACTTGGACCCTAACTATTTATGAAAATTTGTAGAAAAACCTGTCCAAATAAATTTCCTCTTCAGTGACAATTTCACTTCCTATTCAAATTCACACACACACACACACACACACACACACTAAAACACCTAATTTTCACACGGTCATCATCTTCCCCAGTTTTTCAGCTGAAACAACTTCCTGCCACATTCATCCATCACCCACGAATTCATAAACGCACACACTACTTTCTTTAAACACACAATTACTCACCTAAACACTCATCACCCTTCCTTGATTTCGTGTATACACACACTTACACACAATTCATCAACTCACACTGCCGTGGCCATGAACACACACACACAACCTGCTATAACCCAGAAAACACACACTAGTCACAAGCACACAACGGAACACACATAGCGTCGTACACTGCCATACACCAACACATCCCAATCCTTCTATACACGATTCCACTCTTAAACCCACATACCCGAACCACCACAGTCACGTCACACACACACACACACACACACACACACACACACACACACTGCGACACAGTAATACACATGAACACACACAGAAATTTAACACACTGACTAGGGTGGAGAGATTACCCTCTTCGAAGGTGTCCTTCAATCTCTCTTTTTTTATTTCGATTCACCCCTTGCCCGAGCCCTGCTTCCCTCTCTCTATTTTTCTTTCTCTTCTCTGTTTCCTCTTCTGTCTCTGTTCTGTTCTTCTCCTTTCCCGAAAGGGAAAGGTTCCTTTTTTGTCTTTTCTTTCTTCTTATTTTTTTGTTTTCTTTCTTTAAACTTATCCATTCTTTCTCAATTATCTTCTCTCTTTTTTTTCCTAGCTTAGTCATTAAGCTAGTAGGAGGTGGCACTCCCACAATTGTTCTCAAAATTTCAAATTAACCCCCAAGATTTTCCAAAATTACGAAAATGCCCCCAAAATTTCAAAATTTACATTTTTGCCCCAAAATTCTTTTAAGCTTTCACAAGCTTCTAATGCTCAAGTATTGCTCAAAATTAGCGACCGTTTATTTTTCGGAGCCCGAATGGTTATTTTAATCGGCTCCCAAAGTTCGGGATATTTCACAAACGTCATTACTGACATATGAGGACAGTTCAGAAAGTAAGATCGCGATCTCTAGCTCAATCCTGCTGAGTTAGTCCACATTCCAATTCACGTGGGTAAGTCAGAAATAAGTCACATATACTGCGACATGGCTCATACAGTCACCTAAAACAAAGATTCTACGATAAACATTACCAAATAACGGACTTGTCAAACAATAAGCGGAGTTTATGAAACAATGATAATCATTAATCACTGAACACACAATATTAACATGGCTAATGTTAAGGTCAAACAATTCCAACGAAAATCGAATTTCACAAGTCATAGTATTGAGAAACATATTACTCATAATGAAGCTCAAAACAAAAAGGGAAGAGAATAACTTAACGAGTTCGAATGAATTCTGATTTCAAAAAGAAGTAAGAACTTGCATGAACGATCTGTTCATCGCTGATTCAAATTTCAAAAATAAACCCTTACCTTAGTCAAGCTTTTGAGAAAACAAATCCTTAAGCTCCACCTTAGAACTTTCAAACTTCCCAAGCCTCTCTCTCTCTCTCTCTCTCTCACACACACACACACAAAGAAAAAAAAAGAGACAGAGAACCCAAAAAGGTTGAAAAGGAAATAAGACAACTATTTATATGGGACAAAATCAAGTTTTCATTCGACCGAATCCGACAGAGGTGAAAATGCCTCTTCAATTTTTTTTTAAATTCAACCGAAAACAGGTTTTCATTTGATAAAAAACTTTTAATTTAAATGAAATTTTTTTTTCCATTTGACCGAAAACTGTTTTCATTGGAATGAATACTATTCATTCGAATGAAAACTTCAGTAGCTCGCTCTTCACGATTTTAAATACTTTTCGTTCAAAACAAAAATCTTTTCATTCGAAACAAAAATCTTTTCATTTGAAGCAAACTCATTTTCATTCGAAGCAAAAATATTTTCATTCGACCGAATCTTTCAGTCACTCCAAAACATCACTATCCTTCCCATTTTGATTCGAATGAAACCACTACTCATTCGACCGAAAATTTTAGAAACGTTAACAATTATTTTCTTAATATTATCAAAAAGACCACAAAATTATTTACTTAAAACAATAATTTCGCAAAAGGAGAAAATTTTGGGGGTATTACATTTTCCCCCCTTAAAGAGAATTCCGTCCTAGGAATTAAAATGCACCTTAAATGTCAAAAGGCTGAGGGTGCTTCTCACGCATAGCATCCTCAAGCTCCTAAGTGGCTTCCTCAGTTTCGTGGTTCTGCCATAAAACCTTAACTAACGGAATGACTTTCATCCTTAACACTTGGTCACGATGGTTAAGAATCTCAACCGTTTGCTCTTCGTAGGAAAGGTCCTCTCGAACTGACAAAGGCTTTCACCGAACAATGTGCGTCGGATCGTAAACATATTTTCTCAAATTCAAAATATGAAAGACGTTATGAACGTGGGAAAGCTCTGGCAATAACGCAACTTTGTAAGCCACCAGACCGATTCTCTCTAAAACCTCGAATGGACCAACAAACCTAGGGCTAAACTTGCCCTTCTTACCGAAACACATCACCCCCTTCTAAGGTGAAACCTTCAAAAACACGTGATCACCCACCTCAAATTCAAGTTCGCGATGACGATTAGACGTATAACTGTGCTGTCTGTCCTGAGCCGCTTTGAGACGTTCCCGAATCAAATCAACTTTTTGAGTAGTCAACGGTACCAACTTTGGTCCTAATAACCGTCTCTCTCCTACCTTATCCCAACATAGTGGCGTCCTACACCTCCGTCCATACAATGCCTCAAACGGTGCCATTTTAATACTTGTCTGGAACATGTTATTATAGGCAAACTCAACTAAAGGTAAATGATTATGTCAACTACCACCAAGGTATAGCGCGCAAGCTCTCAGCATATCCTTTAACGTCTAAATGGTACGTTCTGACTGTCCATATGTATGTGGGTGATAAGTCGTGCTGAAACGAAGGTTAGTGCCCATAGAATTCTAGAAGCTCCTCCAGAAATTCGAAGTGAAATGCGGATCTCGATCTGACACTATAGATAATGGCACACCATTCAACTTCACACTCTCATCAATATATAATCTAACGAGCTCAGATAAAGGTGCTGCCGCTCGGATCGAAAGGAAATGTGCAGTCTTAGTTAACCTATCAACGATGACCCAAATAGTGTCAAAACCCTTGACTGTGCTTGGTAAGCTTCCCACAAAATCAGTTGTTACATGGTCCCACTTCCACTGTGAAATCTCAAGTGGCTGAAGCGGTTCGCTAGGCTTCTAATGCTCCGTCTTCACTTTCGGACAAACTAAACAATGGGAGTCAAATTCCGCTATATCCAACTTCATACCGTTCCACCAGAAATGCTCTTTGAGGTCGTGATACATTTTTGTTCCTCCTGGGTGAATAGAGAAACTGAACTATGAGCCTCTGACAGTAACTCCCTCCTCAAGGATAAATCAACTGGCACACAAAGTCTCTTACTGAACCAAACCACACCGTGTTCATCAATTCTGAACTCAGATTTCTTTCCACTGTTAACGTTCTCAATGATGTGAGCTATACCTGAATCTCCATCTTGGACTTCCTTGATCCTGCTGATCAAAGTAGGCTATACCTGTAATGCTGCCAAGTATTCTCCACCATCTTGCCATCTAATCTCAAGATTCAAGTTCATCATCCTCCAACACCTGAGGTTGACAAGTGACCAGTGCTTCTAAGTTTCCACTGCTCTTCCTACTGAGTGCGTCCGCTACAACATTCGTCTTTCCAGGGTGATAATGGATCATGTAGTCATAGTCTTTCAAAAGTTCCAACCAACGCCGTTGTCTCATGTTCAGCTCCTTTTGGGTGAAAATGTACGTAAGACTTTTATGATCAGTAAATATCTCACAGGTTTCACCATCAAGTTATGCCTCCATATCTTCAAAGAAAAAATCACAACCGCTAACTCAAGATCATGGGTGGGATAGTTCTATTCATATAAGCTATCTAGAAGCATAAGCAATCACCTTACCATGTTGCATTAAAACACAACCTAAGCCCTTCTTTGAGGCGGCACTATAAATCACAAATCCAGAACCAGATGGTAATGTCAATACTGGTGCAGACACCAACCTCTCTTTCAGTTCTTGGAAGCTAGCCTCACACACCTCGCTCCAAACAAACTGGGTGTTCTTTATAGTAAACTGAGTCAAGAGCACACTATTTTTGAAAAGTCTTCTACAAATCGACAGTAGCAGCCTGCCAATCCTAAAAAGTTTTGCACTTCGGTGACAGTACTAGGTCTCTGCCCGTCAATCACCGTTGCAATCTTAGAAGGGTCAACGATTATTCCATCCTTGGACACCACATGCCCCAGAAATATAACTTGCTCAAGCCAAAACTCGCACTTCTCAAACTTAGCATACAATTGATATTTTTCAAAGTTTGTGGAATAGTTCTTAGGTGCTCACTATGCTCTTCCTCCAACTTAGAGTACACCAAAATGTCATCAATGAGAACAATCACGAACTGATCCAGATACGGTCTAAACACAGGATTCATCAGATCCATAAAAGCAGCAGGGGCATTAGTCAACCCGAACGGCATCACTAAAAACTCATATTGACCATAACGAGTCCTAAACACTGTCTTCGACATGTCCTCTGCCCTGACTTTCAGCTGATAGTATTCAGAACATAAATCTATCTTCGAGAAACACTTCGCTCCCTGAAGTTGGTCAAACAAATCGTCTATGCGCGGCAACAGATAGTTATTGCGGATGGTGATCTTATTTAACTCACAGTATTCAATGCAAAGTCTTAACGTACCATCCTTCTTTTTGACGAATAAGACAGGGGCACCCCAAGGTGACACTAGGGTGAATGAGATTGTCGTTATAAAACCTTGTTTAATTTTGAAGGAGGCATTGGCCTATGATGAGGCCACAGACCGGGTTATTAAAAATAGTATTATAGCCAAAGTCTCGAAAGTCGAGGCTAGGCTATCCAGCCTGATTGCCCATGGTAGACAACCTATGGTATACAGCATGGAGAGTATGATCGCAAAAAACGAAGGGTGAGCCAGGTATATATCCCAAATTGGATCGAGACGAAATTCCCTGGATGTGTGATTAAGCTTTAACGAGGGTGCTAAAGCCTAAGGAGGGGAGGTATTCCACTTTGGACGTGTGATAGTATGAGATGATGTTATTACAACCGGTGTTACAAAGGAGTCCGATTAGGATGGGAGATCGTAATATCCCATGTTAGATGTGAAAATGTATAATTAAGGCCTTATAAGATCATGTCTTTGAACTCATGAGTACTACTCGACTTGCCCTTTTTAGGTAGACATCGCTTATTGGTGAGCCGAG
Source organism: Escallonia herrerae (assembly GCA_033070095.1). Classification (NCBI taxonomy): domain Eukaryota; kingdom Viridiplantae; phylum Streptophyta; class Magnoliopsida; order Escalloniales; family Escalloniaceae; genus Escallonia; species Escallonia herrerae. The sequence goes on along the minus strand of JAVXUP010002217.1, from coordinate 109,807 downwards.
TCGCTGAAAGACAAACAAAAAAAAAAAAAATTGCTATACAAGTGAAACTGTAAAATAATCCATGTTTTTGTCCTTGATTCTTGTCCCAAATCAAGTCAACTTCGAAGCTGGTTTCTTTACGATCTGAGCTTTGGTATGCAATTTGACCTTTGAAACAAAACAAGTAATATTTTTTTGTTTGTTTGTAAAGTTTAGCTTCGTAGAATATGGATAATATAAGGTCCAGAGCTTGAAGGAGGACCAACAATGCTCGAAAATCACTCTTTGAGATCACAATGGACAAGAAACTTGGAAGTTGTTCTCTCATTTTCATTACTTTTTATCACATAGCTTATCATTACTTGCACAGATGTCAATAAAAGATCCATACACAAGAATAATCCTTACACAGATTATAAAACTGACGAGTTCAAACATTTGAGCACCTAATTTGACCTAGGGCCACAATTTTTATGTTCTAACAAAGTACTAGGATGGACTAAATATAACATGTACAAGGGAGATCGTTAGAGAAAAGTTGATCATGAACCACCCAATAATGACTCTACCTTGTCGTTGGTAGAAGATGAGAAAACCCTCAAGCACAACGGTGCTTTCACACCAGCCAAAGAGAGAATGGCAGCTGGCACACCCCATAAGGAGTCACCACAGATGAGGCCAGATGCCACAGCCGGACCAAATTCCTCAGCTGCTTTCTTGTTCCTCAGCTCCCAGATGTAAAGAATCAAGCTTCCAACGCACATATCAATAGCAAAGTAACCACCGAGGTAGAATGGAATGGCCATGCACATAGGGCTAGGAATAAACCTGTAAATTCTGTACTTGGTCTCGTACTTCTTCAAGATGTGAGTCAGGGCGTTTATGGCAATGGAAGCACAGAAAAAGCAGATAGAAAGCGTAAGGCAGTGCTTCGGGAGCGAAGAGAAGCCCTCGACTCCAAGAACGGCAATCCCACGGTACATCAATGCGTACGGTGCAGGATAGGGACCATCTGGGTCACCCACCGAGTAAGCCTTGTAGAAGAACCAAAAGACCAAAGGCGACATGATGCAGCCCATAAAGGTACCACATACTTGGCTAAAGAACATAGATCGAGGGGATGAAAGAGTTAAATAGCCCGTCTTGAAGTCTTGCATCAGATCAGAAGCAGTGGATACAATGTTCATCATCACACCGCAAGTAGCTAAGCCCGCAAGGACCCCTCCGTGGTCCATACCAACCCATGCACTAAATGTTAGGATAGCTAGCTTTCCATAGTTGGAAGCCAGGGACCAATCACTGAGACCGCATCCGTAGGCATTACAGAAGGCGAGTACCGGTGCAACGATGTAGGCGAGGAGCATATGGTACCATCTTACCTGGTGGAAAATCAGGGGTACAACTATTATAGATAAGACTGCTAGGACCACGTAACCTAAAATTGCTAGCCAATTCGGGATCTGATCTTTGAGAAAATACTCGATTCTTCTCTGCTCGTCAAACCTCGTAATGTTGGCGTCATGTGACTCGCCAGAAGTACTGACCGGGATTATAGAAGATAATTCATCCTTTTTCTGCTTCCCTTTAGCGAGTTTAAAACACGTATAGATTGTGTTGGCGACAACCTGGAAAAGACCATCGCCTAGAATCGTGGCAATAGCAATGAATACCTGCAGACATTCATCAAAGAATTAGCACAAACTTATACCAAAACTTTGACTTTTGGCAACATTTCACAGAATTAACAAAAGAATTCATTTGAACCTTGAATCTAGCAACATGTCAAGGTGTTCAAAAAGAGCGCGGATATTAGTAGCTCAAATTTTGGATAAACCCGCACCTTTTGTCATTAAAAAAAAGAAGGAAAATAAAGGTGCTTTGATGTATCATACCCTGTATCCTTGGATGCCATGAAGATTGGTAGGAGATAAGTCAGCACTATACCAGTGCCCTTTCTGTGCCTCAATAAGCGGCCACATGATTCCCCATGAAATTATAGCTCCAAGAAGCAGCGATACGTTAACCATATAAGGGCAAATCATCCCAACACCAACATATGTAGCTGAGAAATCAAAGTAGAATCTGTAACAGTTTACATCAGTGTCAGGCTATTATATATACAAGTAAGCATGTTTCTTTTAATGCTTCAGCAGTAATTGGATTTAATTGTACCAGGACTTACTTCTTGGCATAGGCTTTGAGACCAAAGGTAGGGAAGTTAACAAATCCACATCCATCAGCAGCAGCAAAGAACCACTGAGCCATCCCCCAGAGAAAACTAAGACCTCCCCATTTGAACAGTGTCCGGACTTGTTTCCTGTACCAAAGGAACACATCAAACATTAGGCAGGAACCAAAGAAAAGTCGATGCTCTCCACCCCAAATTTCCTTCAATATTAATCATTTGCATACTTGGCCTGCTTGGCTCCTTTTGGAGTGTGGAAGGAGTTAATGAGGTTTGCAGTTGCGGTTCCACTAGGATATGTTAACTTGTATTGCAAGATCATCATCTGGAGTGAGTTCAACAGAGCAACCAGATTAGACTATAAGAGGTATGTGAACAACTAAGCAAAAATGAATCTAGAGTTTTAATTCCTACCTTTCTTAATGGCACAATCGAGAACAGGCCAACAAAGCTCACAACGAGGAGAAAGGGAATCATCCAAGCCAAGGAGAGGTTCTTCACATTAATAGGGGTATTGCCCGCATCTGCTTGACCAGCAATTTTTCCACTCATTCCTAACATATAACTTGCCGTGCCACCTGATTATTCCATCAAAGATCATTACTGAAAGAATCTCACAACAGTTTATAGAAAACATTCTGAAACTTCATAAGCTAGCTATTTCATGCATGACCGAAATACACAGATTTCAATAATGCTGAAGAATTGAAGACCAAATATTTTCAATTGAAGATTTTGGCAATGCAGAAGAAAACATAATATTTTCACAATCCTATGAGTTGATCACGAATACAGCGAGAACCTACAATGTTACTTCCTACACAGGCGAACTCTTCTCTTTATAATAGAACCGTGCGGTTGCAGTAAAAAGTTCATCATAACATATGTTGAGAAATCTGAAGAAAATCCATATCTAGCAGTTGATTAATTAACATGCCCTAAATGCAGTGTAAACAAATTGGAATACATAAAAAAATAAGCTTTCTGCTATTAACCATCAGACGATTTAAAAGAAAATTTTGAATTCTAACAAAAATTTGTTAACGGACGACAAACGTACAGACGGAGCACAAAAGAGTTGTTTGGGTCTTTCACAAGTTCAGATTCTCTTCAATAAATTGAAATGGTCATGTTGGTAATAATCTTCAAGTGGCACCCTTTAAAACAGATAATGCTAATCGAAGATTTCTGAAAACACAAAAGTTTGATGCAACGGCAAATAAACACAAGATTTCTGAGATTGGTGCTTCCGAATGCAGAATGAAGGCTGACATGCTAAACCAAAAGACTCAACAATAAAGAAAGAATCCGCGAAAGGGAAAAATCAAACATAGAACATGAAAGTCGAAAACGAAAAAATAAGAGGGTCAAGAAAACGTACTGCTAAAAGCAATCCCAGCACAGGCGACGACGCAAGTCTGGATGACGGTGTTTTCCTGCCGGGTGAAGGGCTGCTTCAAGAGGCCGCACTTGTTGATGGCGACGGTCCACGTCTTCAACATGGCGTACCCCAACAGACCCGCCGCGACGTTGATGGAGGGTATGATACCGGTGGTCAGGTTGAGCTTCATGACAATGAAGTTGAACACGACGCTCAGTATTAAGCTCACCACCATCGACCTCAACGTTATCTGGTTTCTCCACGACGGCACCTCCGTGTCGAGATACGCTTGCTCCAGAGTAGCTTCGTCGTCGTCGAGGCTCTTCATCTGTTTATCTCTCTCCTCCCCTCTTCCTGCCATGGCTGGTTGCCTGATCTTTCTCTCCCTCTAACTCTCTCTCGCCCCCCTAGGCAGAAGGCTTTTCTGCCCGGCTCTTTGTTGTGATCAGTCAGGCAGTTTGTGTGGATTCTGAAAGGAAGGGGAGGCGTGCGGGTCCTTTATACAGGGAGTGGAGGGATTCAGGGAGAATCCCGGTGGTAAAAGGAAACCCTAACGATGAATGTGCGATATTCAAGGCAGTCCACCAAACTGGTATTTTTTTGTTGTGTTGAAAAGATCTTTAACACATTCCTTTTTCCATAAGAATTCAAATGCTTGAGAAATCATGGTAATTGGGTGGTCATTCATTCATTGCAGTAAAAGATGGAGCAAATCTCGGATTACGCATCTGGCCGTTCTGTTGGTATAAATGGGTTTGACTTGGTTGGTATCATGATACCATCACAACTCTTCTCCTTTCCTTTTGTGGAATCGATGTTCACAGTACTCCTTTTGTTTTCTCACACTCATACAGCCGTTCAAATGTACCCATTTGGCTAATTCCTTTAACTGCAGCTGGCATCATCACTAGCATTATTGCAGTCGCCTTAAGTCAAAGGCGACAATTTGGCGGACATTTCTGTTGATCAAGGAAGGAAAATTATTGGTGAAACTGATTCAAACTTCCTCCTTTAGGCTACTGTTTTTACACCCATTTTATGCCTTAAAGGGTACATTAATAGGTACGTTTTAACAATCTCCAATCAACCCTATAGAGTGTAGCTCTCGGTAGATGCATCCCGATGTCCACTTGTAGCTACAAAAAGAGAGAGAGAGAAAAGAAAAAAGAAAGAAAAGTAGAACAAAGTGTATCTTAACGTTGTTGAATGATGAAAAACCAAATGCTTATTTTTGAGCATTTATTGTTGTGAACATATACACGATGGGTTCATTAGTTTTTTTTTTTCACTTACTATGCATAAATGGATTATAGCTTAACACCGTCAAAATTAACTTTAACTATTACAATAGCGTAACTATTTCAAAACAACGTCAAAACAACGTGATCTACTTGTAAAGACCGTGGAGTTTCCGGCCTCTTATTTGTTCCACCAACACAATCACGTAATATAAGGATACAATAACAAGTATTGCATGCAATTACCATTATACATGTTTATGACAACTAAAGACAACTTTTGACGAGTTTAAAAATTTTCAGAAAATACATTGAATACAAAATTGGGAAATATTCGAAAGGTTTTGAATACCAACCTAAGGAGTACAAAGTGTTTCAGGAATCACAAGAGTACAAAGCAAATAAAAGAAATCGAAAGTATATAACAAAGAATTCTAAATAGAATTAGATGTTAAAACCTAAGTTTATTTATTGAGATAGGTTTTTGCTCTGCATCCTTAGAGCCAACTGTTGGCGATTGTGCTCAAAATCAAGTTCCAGATCAAATCTTAACCAAATTTCAAAAGGAATTTTAAAATATGTTTTTGCAAAATTAGTTATAAGCTACGGATGTTGTTTGGATTTGAAGTACTACGAGTAGCTTCAATGTGGCAAGATAGCTAACAACTTAGTTCTTGTATAAAATTTGCGATAGGTCTTTATAATTTATAGGGATATTCAGCTACTTTTACTCTATCAAATATGATTTTGAAAATGTGATTAGTCCATAATCAAAATTTCTTTGAATTATGATTTCACAAGGTCTGAGCTTCTGAAAACTGATTAAATGGATTGCCTTTAGGGAATAAAGTCGTGAAGCTGTTTGGCCTATCTTGGAAAATGTGGTCGTAGCGAGCCCGCTCGGAAAAATTTCCTTCGCCAAAAATGATTTTAGAAGTCACATCTTATATAATTAAAAGGAAAATAGAAAAAATAAGAAAAACCCTGACATGACTCTAAAGTGTCCAAAAGAATGACTAGTCTATCGAAACCAGGATATGGGTTCGGGAACTGAGTTACACAACGAGAAGGTATTAGGACCGGCCACACCCTTTAAGTTTCTACTTTATTTCTATTGATTATTGGCCTTAAAACATATGAGACGCAATAAATACACCCTAAATTTATTTTTATATTTTTTTTGGCTTGAGCTTGATATTGGTGATCAAATTGCCTATTTATCCAGTCGGACAGACCAGAATAAAAACCGCCTAGTTCGACTCTGGTCCTACGGGAAGTAATCTATATGTCGAGCCTAAAAATAGACCAAGAAATGAAAAAACTCTTTTTATGTTTTTGAACAGAAATGTGACTACGGGATTGAGAGACAATCTATGCAATTTTCCAAACTATAAAACTATTAAAGATTACCTCTTGAAATAGCTTGCCACGAAGACTTGGGAATACTCTCCGAATGATCCACAATGCAAAAACAAAAAGAACTTATAAAATGAGTTGAATGTCTAAAATTCTCAAAAGGTCTAGAATATCACTTCACTAAAAAATAAGTATGCAAGGTCTAAGGAGGATAAGCTTCTGGAACTAGACCAAGACCCCTGAAAATGAAGGCCTCTATTTATAGAGCTCAGGGTCATAGATTGGCATAATTCAATTAACTAATCAAACCCTACAATCAATCAACCGTAGATCAACAAAAGTCAATTAACTAATCACAGATTGACAAAAGTCAATTAACTAATCACAGATTGACAAAAGTCAATATACTAATCAAGAGCACTAATACTATTAGCGTCCAACGAGACAGAATCTCAATAACCTTAAGTCGCAGCGGAGCAAAAGTAAGTCCCTACAATACTCGGAAATGCTACTAAATCTAGAGAAAAGGGTCTTGCCCAACCTAGAGAACAAAGAGCCTTATTACAAATGAGTCATTTACACTGCTAATGCTAATCGCAGAAATTCAAAAAATTGATCACAAAATATTCAAACCTTAGGTGCAACCTCTAATCAACTCTCACCTGAAAATATGGGATGTTCAAAGCCGTAACAAGAGAAATATACATATGCAAAAAAGAGTACAATGCAATGGTATCAATAACATGTATATGGAACTAATAGGCACAACGATCAATGTGCATTGGAGAGTAGTTATCCATGGGCTTTACCATAAAATAGAGCAAAGAACATTCTATTAGATATTACAATAAGAAGATAATATCGTAAAATGCAATAGATTTTTACAAAACTATATATTGCGTTTGATCAATCCACATGGCGAAGCAATGCAATTTTTACGGTTACTAATAGGCCATCCTATTTAGGGCAGTAAACATTACAACATAATCATGTTCAAAACGGGATATATAGTATAGTTCAATCTATTTTTGGAGTCCACAATAATGTAACGCGACTACAAAATCATATTAACCAAGTTAATGTTGAAATTGAACAAATATGATTACTTGTCAAATGAGTGAAACAAGGAAGTAACCTATTAACAACCATGCTGACCAATTAGCGACAATTTGAATAAAATGCCCAAGACTTGAAATTCTAAATTACCATACCTACCAAATTTTATCGTGAATCTATAAAAACAATTTCCCATAGCCTTTTGGAATCGGGTCAAAGAAATGATGCATATGATGAGAAAAGGTCGAAGTGTACATGATTAACAATTTAATGCACCATAGAAATTAAAGTTGATGCCCAACTTAGCATTGAAGAATTGTCGCTAAAAAAAAAGATCACAATTTCAATTGAATGCACTAAAATCGAGGCCATGAATGAGTCTAAGAGCCCGTTTGGGATTGATTAAAAAAACAGATTCAGCTTAAATCTTAATCAGTTTTCAAAATCTGATTTAATCAGAATCAGTTTGTTGTTTGGCAAAAATAATTGTAAACTGGATTCAATCTATAAAAAGTGTTTGGATAAAAAGTACTTAAATCAGTTTTACTATGACAAAATGACCATAGAGGACACTCAATAAATAATTTTCTAATATACAAACAACGTTAACATAACTTTTATTCATAAATTATAAAATAGAAGAAAAGATTACGAGATAAGAATATAGAAAAACTTACAGAAATGGTGTGGATGAAGAGGGCGGATGTATCCATCTATGTGTTTTAGCCGTAGGAAAAGAGATAAATTTAAAAAAACTATCTAATTAATTAAGGGGTATGAGATGTCTTTTTATAAAAAATATGGGGATAGGATGGTAAATTAGAAGGTCAAACCTGATTATGAAAAAAGTGATTATTTCATAATCCTCACTTTTGAGGATTATGGATTAAATCAGTTTTTAGCTTTTGGAGATGGATTAAATCTCTTAATCTCTTTTGTCAAACACTCACAATCCTGATTTAATCTAGATTAAATCAGGTTTGATCATCTCATAATCAATCCCAAATACCCTTTAATGGACACAAAAATAAGCAAAAGGGTGAACAATCCAATTGATAGCCTTGACAAGCTATAATTAATTGATCACTAGACGATAATGTTTTAATAACGACGAATTTGTTAGGTAAATAACCCTTACCCTAAATAAATAACAATCTTCCTAATCACAATTGTAAAACCAAATCTATATCATAAAACCAATCAAACCCACAACAATACTTACAAAAAATTCTAAGATTACTGTCCAAATTCTCAATAAAATTCTAAGATTAGTGTCCAAATTCTCAATTGTTCACCACAATCGCCCTTAGCCCTAATTTGCAGCCTCCCGGGGTAAGAATGAAGCAGAAAAATAATCTAAAATCAAGGAGGAGGAAAAACAAACTGGTCAATTGATTAAAAGACCTAGATAAATTACAATAAACCCCCCTTCCCCTAAAATTTCAAAGAATGATTTTAGTAAATTATTTTTTGCCCCATAATGAGAAAAACAATTACTTACTAAAATTGGCACTGGTGTCTAAATCCTAAAATTCAGCTTATTGTAATTTTCACCTCGGTTACGGGATAGTTTGTGATTAGCCTTATAAAATCATGCCTATGATCACATAAATACCTATTGTTTAACCATTTTGAGAGAGACATCGCCTTGTGGTGGGACCGTTTATTGGGCCATTAGGGAAGATATCAGAGTTGACTCTCAAAAACTTGGAATGGATTATCCAGTAGGAGATGATGGTTGGGGAAACAATGGGTAAGCCGGGTATATCTCACATTAGCAAGAAAGGAAAATCTGGATTATATATTATTGTGCCTTAAGGCATAAGGATGGAAGATTACAATTTCCCACATTGGCGGTGAGATAATTTATGATTAGTCTTGTAAGACCCTGCTACTGCTTATGATCTCATAAATACCAATTAGTCAGCCCTTTTTAGGGTGGTATCATCATGTTGTGGGGCATAGACTGGGTTGTTACAAATGGTACTAGGGTTGATTCTCAAAAGTTTAGGCTTGACTATCCAGTTGGGTTGTCGATGGTTGGGAGAAATGAAGGCAAGTCAGGGTATATCTCAGGTTGAAAGGATCGTTGGAAAAACGAAGAATGAGACGTGTATATCCTACATTAGTTACAGAAGAAGATTTTGAGTTATGTGTGATTGGACATTAGCGAGGACGCCAAGGCATAAGAAGAGAAAATTGTGATTCCGTAAATCGCCTATGGGGTAGCTTATAAGTAGCCTTATAAGAATCTGCCTTTGATCTCATAAGTACCTATTGACTAGTCCTTTTCAGGGCAGTATCGCCATGGGTAAGGTAGTTGACGGGGTCATTACACTGACTAATATTAGGAGAATCCAATCTCAATATCCTAACCAGCAAAGTCTTTCATAAAATGATGTTCATGCCCATGAAGTATTGATTTCAATCAAGGCACATGATTTGTAACTTTAAGGAAGAACTTTCATCCATAATTTAGGATAAATAAATAAGTATAACAAGTGTTTACAATCTATAATACGCATGATTTTTCTCTAACCCAATAATGAAGACCAGTGTCGCAGGAGCAATTGCACACTGAGTTGCAGTTTGACATCAAGATGAAAAATCAACAAATCATCTATTTTTGAATCCTTAAGTTCCAAGTAACACCCTCTTACGAGAAATGCCCTCTCTATTTCCGTCACATATTGAGCGACTCTTAGATGAACTTATGAAGAAGATTAGCACTTGGCATTGCACCTTGCATCTTAGTTGAAAGAGCAGATGGTGAGCCATCACTTAATGAAGAGCTCTTCCAACGAAGTGAGAGCTCTTGGGCCTTTCCTAATCTAACTGTCCCAGTAACGTCCGGGTAACCAAAGGCGTGATGTAAATCGAAATAAATTACATTCCAGTTCCTCCCGTAAGATGGACAGTCCCAAGAGTCCCTCTCTCTTTTATGGTCACCATTTGACGAAACCTTGGCCATATGCAAGAGCTGCCCATCACAATATTTTGGCACTAAAAGGACCTAAGGATACTAGGTTGCTGTTAAACAATAAATTATATTGTCTCAGCCTCTGAGCTCAAATTCAATCTCTATCGTCTTCAGCAACCATGATTTTGAAATTTCGGTGATTCCAGGAGCAAACTATGATTCGCTTCAAGTCCTAAAATTTGTGCCATGACCACGATTAAGGTCTATGTGGCCAGGGGCGGACCTACGTTATGATAAGGGGGGCTGAAGCACCCCTTGACTTTTGGGAGAATTTTTTTTGGGAATCGCATCGGGACTCTGTTTCCGAGATCCCGTTCCCCAATACCTCGTTCCCTAAGAGATGCACACTCGGCAGTCACCCCCCCTCTCTCTCTCACCGTAACCGTGAATGACTGACCGCCGATGGACTAAGCTCAGTCAGGCCGTGACGACTGATGAGGCAACTAAGACCAGATTAGGATCAGCCGGCGACGCACCGACGCCTTGACGGCAGCGATGAGATCTAGCCCGTCACTCTGCTCTTCGACTGCTACTCCGAGGTTTAGACTAGATCTGGCCCCTCATCCCCTGCCGGCAATGACTGACGAGGCTCCCTGGCCTGTGGGTCTTAACTGTTCAGTTCAAACCAGAGGTCCGTGAGTCAGTGAGTGAGTCTTTAATGTGTCATGAATCATGTATGGGCGTATGCAGTAAAACCTTATTCAGCTGGACATTATCCCATTAAATATTCAGTTCTTGCACACAAAAAATAAATAAATTAAATTTCCGGTCCAAACAAGATCTTTTTCCATTTTGTGCAATGTATATATTGTGCCTTGTAATTTATCAGTTATCACTCAACCAGAAATATTGTGGAATGTATAATCAAAAATATTGTGCAATGTATAATGTATGTATGTGATATATTGAATTGTGTGACAAAAATATAAATGGATAACTGGACAAGGGTCTACATGGTTTTAGTTAACTTTGAATAATTAAGATTGACTGAAAAAATTATTGAAATATTTTACTATAAATCGTTATTACAGACATCCTATTAATCATACATTATTTGGACTTGTCATACTAGTCCTACTCTGAAAAAGTTTTATCTGTACATGATCCTTCATCGCTTTTGATTGATTTTTAGAACAAAGTAAAATTTGATTTTTTAAACTGATTATAATTTTATGAAAAATTTACTTCTCAAAATCATATTTACTCATGCGCCCAAAGTATCAATGATCTCAGAGTTTTTTGTTATTTGACAATATTCAGAGTTTTTTTGTTATTTGACAATACTCTAATTTCTCATTTTTCTCTTCTTATCAAATTAATGCAGGCACTGGGAGGTTTAGACCAACACCTATATTGGTGGCTCCAACTACTTGTCATAACTCCTCATCAGTTGTCGTGACTCTCTGAGGTAATACTTTATTTTAGTTTTATTTTAGTTTAATATGTTAACACGTTAATTTTAATTTAATATGCTAATTTTAGTGTAATATATTAATATAATCATATGTACAGTTATTTAACTATGTGAATTTGTGTTGAGAACTTGAGATATTGAGATTTTATTCCAATGTGTGTGTGTGGTTTTTTCAGAATGGAAAGATTTTTTAGAAAGAAAGGAAAATGTTGTTGTATTTGTAAAGAGTCTTTAATGGCTCTCGTGAAACTTAATAATACTTTTTATATGCTTTTTAAGTACACTTTTATTTTTAATATTATTTTAATAAAAAATATTGGTGAATTCAATATAATTTTTGCACTCCTGAACAAATTTCCTGGTTCCGCCCCTGTACGTGGCTATCAGAATGGGAAGTAAAAAATAACCTAATGCTACAGTGTCCGAGATCATGTGGCCAATATTCTAAGGTACTTCCCCATCAGAAAAAATTCCGATCGGACGCAGCAGCAATCACTCTGGCACTTTGACCGAAACTCCGCAATTGATCTGCGAGCGTATGCATACACCATTAACCATGAAGTGAGTCCCAAAGTTGGATTATGCCACTGTATCTGGACAACCTACTAAGGTGTTCATGGTTCCATATCATATCATCATTGGCACAGCAAAAGTAACAACCATAAGGTGAATTTGAATCAACACATCATTTGCAGTTTACTCCAGATTAAGATAACTGCGAAATGCCATTACCAAATCTTGGCCTCAAATCATGTGCTTCGAACAATCAGTGGTGTCATGGTAAAATCTATTCAGTAAGCGAGTCCACATTAAAAGAAGGGAAAATTGCAGAAACCACCCTCGTGGTTTGGGTCAGTTTCAAAAGCTGCAAGAAGACACTTGAGGTTTAAAATGTGTTGCATCCGTCAAAACAATCGTTCAAACTAACGGCAACAGTGCGTTTGATAGAGATTAATTCAACGAAATGACAAAGTTGCCCTCTATTTCTTCTTCTCTTCCTAAACCTTAATTTTCTTTCCTACTCTAATCACCTAAACCCTAACCGTCGCCACCTCCTGTTGCCATCAACCCTTCAAGCCAAAACCCTAACCGTTCTCACCAAGCCCCATCCACCACCACCCCTCATTTCTGCCACCACCCAACCTTGTGCGTCTATTCTGCCGCAGCCCCGTCACTGTGCGCCGTCGATGTAAGCCCTTCACAATCCCAGCGCCACCATCCCGCATGCCAGCCATAACCGGGGCCACCATCACCCCCACCTAATCCCGCTGCCGCCATCATCGCCCAAACTTATCGTACAAAAATTCGCACAAGCTAAGATTAATTTCGGTGCAGCCGCCGAAAATTCGAACCCTTATTGCACAAACTTAGATCTAGGTTTTCAAATTGGAATGTGCAATTGAAACCCTAGATCTGACTTTGTGCAATTATGGTAAATCAGATCTGGGGTTTAGATATAGGGTTTCACAAACTTTGATGTTGCTGATTTACCTGAACTTAGATCTAGGGTTTCAATTGCACCTTGCGATTGAAACCCTATATCTAAGTATGTGCGATTAGGGGTGGGGTGATGAGGGCAGTGGCAGCAACAGGTTTCGATCAGGGGGAGTTGTGGTGGTGATGAGAGAGAACTGCTTCGGCTTGTGGACACGACAGACATGGTTAGGTGATGGTGGTAGGGTGGCGTGGCTATGAGAGAGAGAGGGCTTGGGCTTGTGTCCATGAATGACAGGCTGGAGTGGCGACGGTGTGGCTGGGGTGGTCTCTGCTGGAGACTTTTGTTGGCAGGGGTATTTTGGACAATATTTTCATTTCGTTACGAAAACCGTTGGTTGCAACACATTTTAAACTTCATGTGTCTTCTTGAAACTTTTGAAACTGCAGGGGTCTTTTTACAACTGACCCAAATCACGAGGGTGTTTTTTGCAATTTTCCCTTAAAAGAATATCCAGAGAAATGCAACCATACAAAGGCTCATTTACTACCATATCACTGCAGTTAGCAGATACTTAATATGAGATTGTCACTTCCAATTTTGACTATGCTCCTGCCAATAAATGTAAAGACATATAGATATTATCCCCCAAACTGCGGCAGAAATAGCCAAGAAGAAATCGTTCATATTCTTTGCCCACCCAAGAATAAGAGCCAAAGATTGCGACCTGCCTTGATTCTCCATTGCCCTGCTGAGCTTCTTCGGCCCCAGCGTCAGTTGCAGCACAAACATTAACCAGATCCAAAATGCACTCCCCGTGGAAGCCAGTGGTGCAAGAGCCTGTGGAACGGCGAAGTCGACAATGGGCGACGAAAGACTGTGTTTCAGCGACCGAAATGCGAACGCCAAGTAAACTAAGCCCACTGCAGCTGAAACATTTCTCAGGCTACACGTGGTCTTCATCACCTTCTTGAGCACGGCTAGCGTCTCGGAGATCTCTCGCTCAACCGTCAGCCAGGTTATCTGTTTCTTACTGGATCCAGGGTTTTGACCAGAATCTTGAGTTAGGTTTTGGGGATGAGGTGAGGGATTGGAGGTCGTTTTGTATCTGGGTTTTGCAAATGGGACAGGAATGAGGCTAGGGTTTTGAGGAGTTTTCATCAGCAGGGAAATGGGGGTTGAATTTGTGCACGGTGGCTTGATGAAAGCATGAGCAGATGAGGTGGGTCTTGGGCATTGTGTGAAAGTGGAAGGGTGGACGTTAGGGATTGACGAATGCTGCAATGGAACTCGTTGGGAAGACGGAATTAATGTGGTATAGGGTGAAGAGATTAGCGCGTGGGTTAAAGTGACGGCGATTCTGGGAAGCAGAGTAGGAGGAGGTGGTTGAGGAGACGGTGAAAAACCGAGAAGGTTTGAAGAGCTTGGAGGTGAGTCGGCTCAGTGGCCGCCATTTCTGCTCCCAAAGTTGTACCTTGGTGAATTACAGTGATGGGAGGGTGGTGTAGTAGTACAGTTGCAGTTGGAGAGAGGCGGAGCGTGAATATCTATTCGATTAAAAAAATAAAAAAAAAGTTAAATTTGTAGGACACGTATTCTCTTTAGAATAGAAGACTTTTTGACGGAGTCTAGTGGTAGTGGTAGTTTTAACTGTCGAGTGTCTCACCGTCTTTTTGTTGTTGATGATTGTGATTGCGTATAATTAGTTTGGCAAAATCGTATTTTCATATTTTTTTGTCAAATGTCCTTTGTATTCATTTATACTCAAATAATCTTATACGGACTAAATTCTATACGTACAATTTATCATATCTTCTATCCAGCTATATACATCAGTGCTCTAGCAAATTTTTTGTATCCAAGCTCCATTTGTGACAAAGCTCCTTATTCTTGCGTGTGTACGTATTCTTCTTCCAGCTACATGTTCTGTAGTAGACCCATTGGCTAATGACATGCATACATCCCTCAACAGTTGTTTGATTATGCTCAAAAATTCTGGTATTCATTTCCATTCAAATTCCATAAATGGTGACTGAAATCACCAGCTTGCACAATCTAGCTGCAAAACCCCCTCCTTTGTAACGTTTTTCAGATTCCTGCAGAAACTGAGTCCATGTGCTTAGGGGTATGTTTACTTGTAATCTGGTGAATACTTCTCTCCACATTCCTTGTGCAAATGCACATTGTACAAATAGGTGGTCCTCTGCCTCAGATTGACTGTGGCAAAAGGACACATGTATCATCCTGAGTAACATTCCAAGTTTTGAGTTTTGCCTTGGTTCATAAACCTTTCTTGCATAGCAGCCACAATATCATTGCACATTTAGGTATGTGACCTTTAAACCAAACCAACTTCCACCATGTATTCTTTGGAGCTCTGTTCTAATCCCTTCCCATGCTGTTTTGATGCTGAATTTCCTATAGGAGCTTAAATTCCAGATTAGTTGATCTGGCTGATTAATGTTTGGTACTGTCTTGCTGGCTAACATGTTGTTGATTTTTCTTAGGTCCTCTGATCTGTTCATGAGGAATTTCCACGCATCTTCTTGAATTATATTACTCACCTTAGCATTGATAGGCAGCCCAGAGTCATAGGCAATTCTCTGCCCATATGCTTCAATAATGGGAATTTCCATTAGCCATATGTCCAACCACAGCCAAGTTGTTTCTCCATTCCCCATCTTATGTTGAACATATTTGCAAAATAAGTCCCTTATTTTTAATATCTTGCGCCAAGTCCATGATAAACAAACAGATGGTCTAAATGTCCAGATGTGCTGTTCTTTGATTATGAAAATGTGGCACCATTTAACCCATAAGGAGTCTTTTTTATGGGCTAAGTCCCAAAGATGTTTACATATAGCTGCTTTATTCCATTCCTCAACTCTTTTGAGACCTAAACCTCCTTCATTTTTAGGCAGACATAAGTCTTTCTGGCCAGGCCACCTTTGCTCCTGTGCTTTTGATATCTTTCCCATGCCACAAGAAAGCCCTTAGCTTACCTTCTATTTGAGCAATAATCTTCTTTGGGATAATGAAAATTGAGCACCAATATTTGTACATACTGTTCAATACAGACATTCACCAATATTTGTACATACTGCTCAGTACAGACATTGCCACCTGCAATCTACCAGCATATCATAAAGCTTTTGTAAACCAGCAGGAAATCTTCTTTGTTAGTCTCTACACTAGCACCTTGCAATCCTTATATTGCAGTTTGGTTGATATAAGGGGCACTCCTAGATAAGTAATAGGCAGTTTACCAATGGGAACACCAATCATACCTGCCAATACCTCAGCATTTGTGCTCTCCATTCCAGCTATGAAAATGGCATGCTTGTTGAGATTGGGTGATAATCCAGAAAGCTGCTAAAAATCCTTCAAGGCTCATTTGATAATTCTGATTGTATTTTGCTCAGCCTTAGCTAGTATGAAAAGATCATCTGCAAAACACAAATGATTGATTTGGAGCTCTTTGCACTTTGGATGGTAAGCAAACTCATTGTTCCGTGCATATGTAGCCATTAATCCTAAGAACACTTCCGTCACTAATAAAAACAGGTAAGGGGATATTGGATCTCCTTGCCTTAATCCTTTATTACTCCCAAAAAAACCTTCAATGTTCCCATTCAAGTTGACAGAAAATCTTACAGTGGATACACATTGCATAATCCAACCTATGAACTTGGCAGGAAACCTCATCACTTTCATGACCATCTTTAGGAATCCCCAACCCACTGAGTAATAAGCTTTTTGCAAGTCTATTTTGATGACACTTCTTGAAGTGCCTCCTTCCTTGTGATAGTTTTTAACCAATTCTTGCATCAGAAGGATATTGTCTGCTGTAGACCTTTGAGCCACCACTACAAGAAAACCTGCATTTTGCGACGGAATATTGCCGACGGACTGGATTCCGTCGAAAAAATTCCGTCGTTAAATATTATTAACGACGGAATAATCCGTCGAAAAAGGTTTTTTGCAACGGCCTTTTGCAAGCGGTATTTTAGCGACGGAACTTCCGTCGCTAAAATATTTTTAAGTTTTTTTTTATTTTTGGAGGGTTTAATAAAAACTTTTAAGCGACGGAATGTCCCCGTCGCTAATAATTCTGTCGGTAAAGTCGGATGTCACCGACGGACTTTTAGCGACTGGGTAATTCCGTCGCTAAAAGCTATCCCTAAAATTACCCAGATCTGTTTCTTCTATCTCCCCGTTTCTCTATTCGAAAATCAGCTTCACCCCCTTTCCGTCGGCAACTTTCACCTCCACGGTTCACCGCCGTTCTCACCTCCACGGTGCCCCACCTCCGGCGACTTTCACCTCCATGGTTCACCGCCGTTCTCACCTCCACGGTGCGCCACCTCCGGCGACACGACATCCTCCCCTCGACGCCGGTAGACCGATATATACCTCCATTGCCGCCGCGCCAGCGCCGCCCTCCACTGCCGCCTCGCCACCAACACAGCTGCCGTCCACTGCAGCCGACAACCACTACTCGTCAGCCACACTTAGAAGGTAAGTCACCCACTGTCGATTTTCTTTGGTTTGGCATGGTACATATGTCAATATTTAGCACCCACTGTTGTAATTTTTGGGATTAGATCATGCTACTTTGTTTAATTATGTGGTGTTTTGACTGGTTATCTAGAAAACTATGGTTGAATATTAAAAAAAATTAAAATAATTGAGGTGTTGATTTGATACTGCCCTGCCGAGAAAGAGGGGTTTGCAGGTTGGTGTGTTTTGGGCTGGGCGAGAGGAGGTGGTTATGGAGTCGCAGTGATGGCAGCCGTGACTGCAAGTGCATTTTCTGAGTGCAGTGTGTGTGTATAGTGTGTTGTGTACTTATATATGTAGGTGGTGCAGTGTAAAGTGTTGAGTGTGTGCAGTGGGTAAAAGGAGTGGGCAGGCTGTGAGGATACATGGGGTGGAGGGAGAGAGGCTGTAACAGGCACCCTAAATTGAATGTCCTAAATCAACCAAACCCTAAATTGAACTAATAGAACCTCCTAATTAAACCCTAAATTGAACTAATTAAACCCTAAATTGAATGCCCTAATCGAATCGAACCCTAAATTAAACTAATTGAACCCCTAATTGAATGCCCTGATCCAACCGAACCCTAAATTGAAATAATTGAACCCCCTAATTGAATGCCCCAAATCAACCGAATCCTAAATTGAATCAATAGAACCCCCTAATTGAACCCTAAATTGATATAATTGAACACTAATTAAACCTTAAATTGAATGCCCTAATCGAATTGAACCCTAAATTAAACTAATTGAACCCTAAATTGAATGCCATAATCCAACCGAACCCTAAATTGAACTAATAGAACCTCCTAATTGAACCCTAAATTGAAGTAATTGAACCATAATTAAATCCTAAATTGAATGTCCTAATCGAATTGAACCCTTCATTAAACTAATTGAATGCCCTGATCCAACCAAACCCTAAATTAAAATAATTGAACCCCCTAATTGAACCCTAAATTGAATGCCCCAAATCAACCGAACCCTAAATTGAATCAATAGAACCCCCTAATTGAACCCTAAATTTCTGTAATTGAACCCAAAATTGAATCTCATCTAATACAATCGAACCCAAAATTGAAATAATTCAAGCGCATCGGATATGTGCATTTTGAACAATTTTTTCCCATTTGAACATTGATAATTTTAGGTTGTTAATTGTGCATTTGAGAATTGTGATTATTGGTCTGTGATTTTATGTTCTTAATTGATGATTTTAGGTTATTAGCTGTGCATTTGAAGTAATTGCGATTATTAATTGATGATTTTAGGTTGTTAATTGTGATAATTTTAGATTGTTAATTGTGCATTGAGCATTTGAGATATTGAGATTATTGAAGGAGGATTGGACCCAATTGGATTAAATGTGTGATTTTTGTTAATTTTTATTGCATTGAGCATTTGAGAATTGAGAATTGAGATTGTTGACGGAGGATGGGACCCAATTGGATTGAATGTGTGATTTTTGTTAATTTTTATTGCATTGAGCATTTGAGAATTGAGAATTGAGATTGTTGACGGAGGATGGGACCCAATTGGATTGAGATACCTGTTAGTTAGCGCAGACACGGATACCATGTCTGATCGACGGTGTCCGACATTTAAAAAATAAATTAACGGGGGCCAATGTGTCTGGAGGTGCGTGTCGGTGGGTGTCAGACACGTGTCCGGAGGCGTCGGACACGTGTCGGTATGTGTTGGACACGTGTTCGGAGGTGTCAGACACGTATCGGACACCATATCGACACCCTATATGAGGTGTCAGAATTGAGATTGTTGAATGTGCATTAAATTTAGGTTGGTTAGGTTAATGCGACATTTTTAGCACTAGTTAGGACTAATCAACACTACTCGTCACAATTAAACCCTTATTAGGACTAAATAACCCTAATTAGTCCTAATCAACCCTAATTAGCTATAATTATCCGGAAGTAGCCCTCATTAACATTAATTAGCCCCGACATAACCTAATTAAGCCTAATTAGCCCTAATTAGGACTAATCAGCACTACTCGGCACAATTAAACCCTAATTAGAACTAAATAACCCTAATTAGTCATAATCAACCCTAATAAGCTATAATTATCCGAAACTAGCCCTCATTAACATTAATTAACCCCGACATAACTCAATTAAGCCTAATTAGCCCTAATTAGGACTAATCAGCACTACTCGGCACAATTAAACCCTAATTAGAACTAAATAACCCTAATTAGTCATAATCAACCCTAATTAGCTATAATTATCCGAAACTAGCCCTCATTAACATTAATTAGCCCTAACATAACCCAATTAAGCCTAATTAGCCCTAATTAGGACTAATCAGCACTACTCGGCACAATTAAACCCTAATTAGGACTAAATAACCCTAATTAGTCATAATCAACCCTAATTAGCTATAATTATCCAAAACTAGCCCTCATTAACATTAATTAGCCCTAACATAACCCAATTAAGCCTAATTAGGACTAATCAGCACTACTCGGCACAATTAAACCCTAATTAGGATTAAATAACCCTAATTAGTCCTAATCAACCCTAATTAGCTATAATTAATACTCTTAATTAACCCTAATAACCCAGTTAGCCCTAATTAGCCCTTGTACATCCCATAATTACTCCATATTGCCCAGAGATGGTTCAATTACTCGTTGTTTACAAACCCTGCCTTCTTTATATTAGTTGTTGTTTTGAGAAGTCCATTGGCAACGAGATGGTTCAACTCGTTGCCAACGAATTCTATTTAATGTGGAATTGGTAACATATGTAACGATCTTTCTGCAGTTTTGATATTTCAGAAAGATTCTTGCATATGTTATCAATTTCTGAACGCATGCATGCATAAAAACCCTTAGTTCCCGTTCAAAGGTACTCATTACAAAGTAATGCTTTGTAATGAGCCTTTGGATGTCCAGTTTGGACAATTTGGAAAAGCTAATTGTTTATAAAATAGTGTTTTGACTCATGCTTTGTGTTCTATGTCGTGGATATTTGGTACACGTTCTCGTGTGTTTCTCCGGGTGCATACAGATCTGGTGTTCTAACATCCGTCAAACCTTCTTGAGCAAGGTTAGATGAATGTTAGAACACCTAATCGATGTCGTGTACTTGGAGAAATGCGGGGAGGTGCTGCCGAATTTTTCACAGACATGGGACTAAGCATGAGTTATTCACTATTTTATAAACATGTGCTTTTCTGAATGGGATAGGACCACTACCTGTTGAAGAGTGGAGGGGAAATATGTAGACATGTTGTAACATTCATGCATTCATATTTACATCGGCAATGCCTAATCACTGGTCATAATTGAAGGTGGTATACAGTACGATAATTCAGTCGTCATGTCAGTCGATCGAAGTTGGATGAAAAGGAAGAATGCTGAAGATTTTGAGTGTCGCGTTGACGAATTTCTCGACTTCGCTTATGCGCATCCTGCACATGTTGACCTTGATAAGATAAGGTGTCCGTGTGGTAGATGTGAGTTGTTGCACTGGAGAAAAAGAATTGAAGTAAAATGGCATCTTCGTCGGTACGGTTTTATGGGTGGATACACAAGGTGGACGCAGCACGGGGAAACGATAGTATTGTCGTCCAACCCGACTAGTCAAACTGAAGTTAGGGAGGAGGCACGATATGATTACCGAGATATGATTATGGATGCTGGGCATGCTAATGTTGACTGGGGTGACGACAGTCCACAACCGCCGAACGAGGGGGCTCATCAGTTTTATGAGTTGTTGAGAGCTGCGGAAGAGCCGCTGTGGGATGGAGCTCCGAAACACACACGGCTGTCTGCGGTTAGTAGGTTATTACAGTTGAAATCAGACCACGGGCTGAGTGAGAAAGGTTTTAACGAGTTTGTTACCTTAATCAAAGAAATACTGCCCAAAAGTGAAAAGCTACCGCCGTCGTACTATGACGCGAAGAAGATGATGAGGAAACTTGGGTTGAGCTATGACCGGATAGATGCGTGCAATAACGATTGTGTGTTATTTTGGAAAGAGAATAAGGATTTGTCACGGTGTCCAGTATGTGATCATTCGAGGTACAAACCGGACAAAGGGAAGAAGAAAAACATTGCATGGAAGATATTACGATATTTCCCGATCACACCACGGCTTCAGAGAATGTACTACTCCTCCAATACGGCTGAACATATGAGGGCTCACCGTGAGACTCGCACACCCACCTGATGGAGAGGCGTGGAAGGAGTTTGACCGCAGGCATCCAGTCTTTGCTCAGGAAGTTTGGAATGTTAGACTTGGTCTGGCAACCGATGGGTTCAACCCTTTCGGTCAGTCTACCACGCCTTACTCCTGTTGGCCTGTTATTATTGTCCCTTACAACCTTCCACCAGGCATGTGCATGAAGAAGCCGTATATGTTCTTGTCGTTGCTTATTCCGGGGCCGAAGAGCCCCGGTAAGGACATAGATGTGTATTTAAGGCCGTTGATTGATGAGTTAAAACAGTTATGGAATCATGGAGTCGAAACATATGATGCATCCCTTAAACAAAATTTTCAGATGAGGGCTGCTTTGATGTGGACTATACATGATTTCCCCGCATTGGGAATGACGTGTGGCTGGAGCACACATGGGAAGCTAGCATGCCCTGCTTGTATGGGCGTGAACCCCGGTCATACGTTAAAGCACGGCGGAAAGGCCTCGTGGTTCGGATGTCACCGTAAGCTTTTGCCACCGGGCCATCAGTTTCGTAGGCAGAAGGATAAATTTGACGGGACAATCGAGCGTGAGGTTGTCACACTGGACTACCCATCTGGTGAAGAAGTACTCTCACACCTGGAGGCACTTGATACTGACATACCACACGGTAAGGGTGTGCCGGATCAGAAGATTGCAGGGTTCGGGAAAGAGCACAACTGGAGAAAATTTTGTATCTTCTGGGAGTTAGCCTACTGGAGGACGCTCGTTATCCGAAACAACATGGATGTGATGCATATTGAGAAGAACGTTTTTGATAATGTGTTCAACACAGTGATGAATGTCAAGGGCAAATCGAAAGATCACCTTAAAGCGAGAAGGGATCTACAACAGTTGGGTGTACGCCGTGAATTGCATCCTCGGACAGTCAGTGGGAGGACCATACTTCCGAAAGCACCTTACTGTCTAGACAAGAAACAAGTGGAGAAGGTCTGTCAGTGGGTTAAGAATTTGAAGCTTTCGGATGGGTTTGCGTCCAACATATCTCGTTGTTGCAATGTATCGGAATGCAAGTTCCAAGGGATGAAGAGTCACGACTGCCACGTATTCATGGAGAGATTCATTCCTATTGCCTTCCGGGGACTGTTGCCACGGGTTGTTTGCGAGACTTTGACTGAATTATCTCATTTCTTTCGAGATATATGCTCTTCTACGATCCGGGTGAGTAACATGGAAGTGCTTGAGAAGAACATTGTGGTGACGATTTGCAAGCTGGAGAAAATCTTCCCACCTTCGTTCTTTGATTCAATGGAGCATCTGCCTGTTCACTTGGCATATGAAGCTAAGATGGGTGGACCCGTGCAATATCGGTGGATGTATCCCTTCGAGAGGTAATCCTTAAATTGTTACAGTTGTTCGTTTACACTTAATGCGACATCTGTTATCATTGATATTCCACCTAACTCGATTCGCTAAACTTCTAGGTTCATGTTCCATTTAAAGAAAAAAGTCCGTAATAAGGCTCGGGTTGAGGGCTCAATTGCGGAGGCTTACGTAATGGAAGAACTTGTAAACTTTTGTAGTCAATATTTCGGGCCTGATGTTGGTACAAGGTTAAATCAACTAGGCCGGAGCAAGCACAAATTTGGAAGGGCAATTGTCAATATTCAAGCAGCCAGGGAGTCCGTTCGGCCGAACGTATACTCGATGGCTAACGGATGAAGAGTACAGTGCTGCAACAATATATGCCCTTCTAAATTGCGATGAAGTTTCGGCATTCGTTGAGTAAGTTAAAGTCTTAATTCACTTACATTGCTGTACATAATTGAAAGTGTGTGTTAAGTGAGTCAACTATATTGGTTTGCAGTGAGTTCGATGCGGAATCTTTAATCACTGATCCCGCTGGACTTGAATCTCATCGGAAATCACAATTTGTACAGTGGTTCAAAATCCGTGTAAGATTGTTTAACGAAATTATATTATGTGTTATATACAGTTCTGTGGCCAATTAGTATACTGATTTATCCTTAATTTTTACCGTCATCTACAATAGGTTCAGTCAATGGATAGACCAGTGGCCTCCTGCTTGAAATTACTAGCCGAAGGCCCTAACAAACAAACATCCTGTTACGGAGGCTATATCATCAACGGGTTTAGGTTTAACGTAAAAGATGATGACCGAACAAAACAAACCCAAAACAGTGGAGTCTTGGTCAACGGCGACTGTTATGCCGAGAATTGCATGGATTTTTACGGAGAGCTAGATGAGATTGTTGAGCTAACATATCTGGGTTCCCAAAACCGCCTGGTAATGTTCAAGTGTACGTGGTTCGATGTCACATGCAGTAGAGGAATCCGTGTTAGCTCTCAAGGGATTGTAGATGTCAATGTCAAGTCAAGACTTGCATCAGACGAGCCCTTTGTGTTTGCTAGTCAAGCTGTACAAGTCTTTTACGCGGAGGACGTCGCCAATCCCAAATCTCATTGGTATACAACTATCAAGTCCAAGAAATTGCCCGTGACATATGACAGTGAGCTAGACTCCTTTCAAGCCGACCAACCACGTGTCTTGTTCCCTGTTGAGGTCAACAACGAGGAGGACGATCTTCCTCTTCCAACAACACTTCTTGTAGGAGAAGAAGTCGTAGATGATGACGCGGAAGACGTGGAAAGTGTTGGAGATGATGTGACCGAGTCTACTGATGAAGAGGATGAATTAGAAGATGAAGAGGACGACGAGTCCCACGAAGAAGAGGACGACGAGGAAAGTGATGAAGATGATTCGCAAACTGAAAATGATTGACTTGTAATGTTGTAACATCACGGGAAAAATGTAGTAACATTTTAGAACTTGGTGTTTATTGATGTGTTTTTGCACATCCGTTCATATATATATATATATATATTGTGCCGATGATGATTTTGCCAAATTATTGTTTTTAACGTGTTAATGTCTTTGTAATTTATCTATATGAAGTCAGATATGGATAGGATACGGGCTATTCGTGGCCGGGCTGGACGCCGAGCTGCTTCCTCCCCGGTGGGTCCCACCTCGTCATTGCCTACTGATGACGAGGCACAGAGTGATCGCGGACAGCAGATGGGGCCCCAGCCCCAGCCGTCGCCCCAGCCCCAGCTCGAGCCGTCGCCCCAGCCCGACGCAGATTCATCCCACACGCGCGTGCATTCTCCATCTTCCGTGGGTTCTACCTCAGGTATAGTTGATAACGGTGTTTCGTACATTTTCGCTAGCCTTATATTTGAACTGTATTAATGTCTGTGTTTTGTAGGATCTCGACGAGGCCGTGGTCCGACACGCGGGGTACGCATCGACCCCCAGCGTAAACAGAGAGTTACGCTCACGCAGGAGGGCCTGTAAGTACTAAAAATATCACCTCATGCCTTATATTTAAAATTTTGGGGTGTTAATTTATATTTGAACTGTATTAATTATTTATTTACTTCTTTGGCAGGATCCTGGAGAATCAGGCGAGGACGAAGATCGGCGTTCTTGTGAAGGGCCGATTCTTCGAGCCACGCCTGTACTGGAAGGACTGGGATGCCGCTGCGAGGGAGGCCCTATGGGAGGAGTGGCTGGTACGGTGAAGTATTTTTTTCAGCGTTAGTAAATGTTTAATTACAGTTTGTTTTATGTTGTTAATTTGTGTTATTGAATGCCTTACAGGAGGGGTTCACGTTTGACACGCCTCAGCAGCAGGTACTGGGGCAGCAGGCTTTCTTTGCCTACATCGGCAAGAATTACCGCCGATGGCTCCACGATGCACGGGACCGGGCGAAGAAGGCGCTGCCCGCGGGTGCCCCGATGACGGACATGACGAGATATCCCCCACATTGGATATCTCACCGTGTATGGGGGCAGATGATAGATCGGTGGGCTGCGGATCCAGGTTGGGACGCCAAGAGTAAGAGCGGGGCTGAGAACAGACAGAACAGAGATCCGACGCACACGGGGGGGTCGGTGCCACACGACATCGTCCGACACAAGAACGCGGTCGAGCACCCGGATCTGGAGGAGGATGAGGTCGTAGCTCTGACTATAATCAGACGCACGTGCGGAAGAAGGACAAGGACGAGGCGCACCGGGCGGGCGACTATATTTCAGATATTGCCCGGCGGATCGATGTGAGTCAATTTATTTAAGTTGTTAATGTTTTTTCTTTCTATCCTCAATGTCTGTTTCGTTAATTAATGCCCTAACATATCGTTAAACCACTATTTTTGCAGGCCTCGTATGAACAGCTAAGGGGGTCCGAGCAGCAGTCCGGACAGCCATCAGCGTCCACTAGTACGGCTGCGAGTACTGGGGGGTTGAAGCGATGGCTGGATACGCCGGAGGTCGTGAATCGGCCGAAAGGCCGCATACGCGGCCTGCCTAGCACGACTGCTCGTGCCGTGATAGGAGCGTCCTCACCCCCTGCTGCCCCTCCACAGACACCGGCTCCTCGGCCTCAGTTGGACGACGAGGAGATCCAGCGCATTGCTACAGTGGTGGTGAGGATGATCAGGGAGCAGGGCACTGCTGGGCAGGCCGAGCCGGCCCCGGATCAGCAGGATCCAGATCCGGGACTCGGCAACCCCTGATGAGCCCCTTCCCGTGCCCGTTCCTAGCTTCCCCCCCCCCCCTCGCCCCCCGCGCCCGGCTTGTACTCTTCTCCCCTCTCCTAACCGGCTGTATCCGGTTCCCGGCTTGTACATATGAGTTTTTTTTATAATTGATTATATATATTTCTTTCTGTATTGATTATTGCGCGTTGTTGTTGAGAATTGAAAATTGTATTACAGGTCTGGGTAATTGAAAAATAAAAAAAAATTCAAAAAAAAATTGACTTTTGGCGACGGATTAATTCCGTCGCTAAATAAGTGTTTAGCGACGGAATATTCCGTCGCTAAAATATTTTATCCGTCACTAATTTGACAAAAATGAAAATAAATTAAAATTTTAAAAATATAATTAGCGACGGAATATCCGTCGCTAATTAAAAATAAATCCGTCGGCAAAAATGACATATTTAGCGACGGATTTAAAACATTCCGTCGCTAAACTATTAGTGACGGGCTTTTATACGAGGGATTTTTAGCGACGGTGAATCCGTCGCTAAAAGAATTAGCAACGGATTTTGGGCTTTTAGCGACGGATTTCCCCGTCGCTAAAAAGCCTGTTTTCTTGTAGTGCACAAAAGTTGATTGATTTGGACTGATAAGTTTTGGTAGAAGCTGCTTGATCCTTGCACTCAAAATTTTTGATACACACTTATATAAAACATTGCAGCATGCAATAGGCCTGAAATCCTTCATTGTGTTGGGGCAAGAGTTTTTAGGTATCAATGTCAAAAGAGTACTGTTAAAGAATTTGATACATTTACTGTTGTTGAGCATCTCCTTCACAGCAGCATTTATCTCCTTTCCCACTATATGCCAATTCTGCTGGTAAAACTCAGCTGTGAAGCCATCAGATCAGGGGCCTTATTGGCTTTAAGAGAGAACATTGCTCCTTTATTTCTTTGTCATCAATGGGAGCTATGAGCAAGTTTTGTTCTTCAACTGAGATGTGCTTACTGATTACTCTTAGTAGTTTAGT
This sequence comes from Escallonia herrerae, assembly GCA_033070095.1. Taxonomy (NCBI): domain Eukaryota; kingdom Viridiplantae; phylum Streptophyta; class Magnoliopsida; order Escalloniales; family Escalloniaceae; genus Escallonia; species Escallonia herrerae. The sequence continues at coordinate 82,485 of JAVXUP010002217.1, read as the reverse complement.
TTCAGCATCTGGAACTTCAGGAACTGTTGTGCCCAAGAAATCAGAGAAGTGTTGTATGGCATGTTGGTGCACTTCTCTGGCCCCTGTGATTTGGTTACCTTCCCCATCTTTGATAGCCAACACCTTGTTATGACCTCTATGACTTTGCATTTTCTTATAGAAATATATAGTATTGCTGTCTCCAAGGTTTAGATGATTAACTCTTGCTTTCTGTTGATAGAAAGTTTCTTCAGCTTGAAGAAGGTGATAATACTGTCTCTGTAACTCCTCGTCGTTAGACGGATGTAGAATAAACCTAACTACTCTAGGTCGGCCTCTATAAATTTGCCAAGCTATTCTATATCTAAAGGCTTCTACTTCTGCTGTGCTCTAGACGGCCGCCTTGAGTCTCTCACCCCAAAAATATAGTCCATGTACATGCAAATGAAGACGCCGCAGTCCGAGGTATTAGCTTGCTTGGACCTCTTCCTCTTCACTCAAACTTCAAGCTTCAGCCTTATACTTCTAGTTCACGGAGAGAGTGGACCATGGAACATAACAGATTTTGTGGAGAAATAAAAACGGCATAAGCTACAAGTAAACATTTACAATACGCAAATTACAATAAACAACAATCATAAGATTACCATGGCATCCAACTGATATTTGAAAAGTCGCTTCACGAGTATATCTTTGGTATCACCGTGGAGACTATCGAGGACTGATACGACCTTCTGAGTTGGTTCATAACAAACCAAGTACCAGTGGTTGCTATTACCGCAAAATGGTATTAGGAACACGTCCGCATCACGGGCGCTCATCGGACTATCCCTATTAAGAAATGCAAGGAGTGCATCAGACTATTCCCACTGTTTCAAGGTTTTCTTCTTCCTCCTTTTGGCCCAAGCTTGCCATTCACCTATGAGAATGCCATGAAAAGCGCATCCATAAAAAAATGTGCGGATACTCGTTCCAGGTCTCCTGACTCCTTAGTCTCAGAATCTCCACGTAGGCAGAGATCACACTATCGCTCAACTAAGCCCTCAGAGCTAGGAAGGACATTTCGTCCCACGAGTAACTGTAATCCATGCCATTCAGGCAATCCATACTATATGACGCTTTGTCCCAAGAGGCCCCGCTAAAGTAACACTGGTGGATTAGCTAGGATTTTGCCAGCTGTAGAGGCTTCAATAGATGCCCTTTGTGATAAGCTGGGGGGGTCGACCGGGAGATATTGGCCACTGGGGGGGAGGGGGCGACTAGGGGATATTGCCCGGCGGCCGAAGGGGGGGGGGGCGACGGCTGATATTGCCTTTCGAGAGGGTTGATAGGGGATATCCCCTTCGAGGGGGGCGAACGGGGGATATTGCACTCCCGGGGGGTTAGCCGGCTGATATTTCCCTCCAAGGTGGCCGAAATGTCCCACCCATGGGACGATGGGATTTGACTCGGAGAGATTGATGTTTGTGAAATGCCAGTGTTATGTGATTTGACTCTGAGAGAGGGGTAGTGGTTTCGAGTTCGGAAGCAAAGAAAATGAGGGGATACTGTAATCGTCCCATGGCGCTTGAGCCTGTCCTATTACTGAGGGACCACCAACTCTCACATTCACCCCTGATGTCTGCCCCAAGGGATCTCCATATCCCTCGCTCACATGAGGAGGCTGCTACCTCGGATAGTTCATTCCTGAGTTGACGCCCGAAGGGTGTCTAGTATAATGGTGCACAACCCCCCGCAGCCTTAGGCTAATGCATTAGCCTATTGGCAAAGTTCCAATCCCATGGCATCTATCAGATCCTTTCGCTCACTCACCTTCTGGAAGAAGGCAAACAAGGCATTAACTTACATCCAAAGAGAAAATAAGCATAACCACAAGATCGTACGCGATACGCTCATCGATCTAACCCCTAGGGTGGTACTTCTGCCCTCGGTCAAACCTTATTGAGGCTACTCTCTTTTGCGTGATGCGGTAGTACCAGACATTGTACTGCTCGATGCCAATCACGTGGTCAGGCTCCGACACAATGGCCGACAGCGTGTCCTGTCAAGAACTCCAAACATTAATTTCTCGTGCACACAATTTGTGCGCATTCACCTTGCCAAACCGTCCGACACTCGGTGGGTCTCTATTTACCATCATATCTGGGGTATCAGCTGGCAACCCCTGCAGGCAGTCAAAATGGCGCATTGCGTGATCTGGCAGCTGCCACTCTACAGCCTCGAAGTGGATCAGGGGTGTGCATTGTAACCCGGATAGCATGAAGACGAACGACTCTGCCACCCGTCACTCCAAACGCTTGTACGGTGCCCAACGCATTTGGCTCAGAGATAGCGAGTCGAACTCCCCCCGATAGAGCTTAATGTTGTGATGGGAATCATCTCTCTGTGGGTGGTGGCTCAGCCTCCAGCTGTACTCCTAAGCGCACAACTGAGGCCACACATTATCGGTTCCATCCCTACGGTTGGGTGCACCGGTAGCAATGTGTTCATAAGACCACACCTGAGAACAAAGACAAATTATATATAGTATCGTCAAAATTTATCGTCTACCGACTATTAAAAAAATATCAATAACGTAGTAAAGATTTATACGATATACCTGCAACACCGATAGACATGCACATATAGCTTTGGAGTTAGGCCTTGTTGCCTTGTGCAATGCTCGGTACGTAAGAGTTGCTGCATCCCAGCCATACTCCCCAACCTCTTATAGGTTACCCAACAACGGTAAATATTTGACGCTGACCGTATTCTTCAACGTCGTTAGAAATAAATTGCCCCCATCACTCACAAGAGGAAAGCCTGTGTGTACAGCACAAGCATCTCATCCGTATAGATTTCCCGCAGAACCCTGTAGGTATCTAGCAACCACTTCAACTTTATCCCACCAATGCTAAATTGATCTTCAGGTATCTGTCTAAACAAGTTCCTAGCGGCTCTCTTGTTCGATACTTCCGAAGGAGGAGCAAATACCAGTCACCCCGTCACCGGTAACCCTAAGATAAACCCTACATCTTCTAGGGTAATTGTCATCTCTCCAAGAGAGAAGTGAAACGTATTCGTTTTACTTCTCCACCTTTCAACAAGGGCACCTATTATGTTTCGGTCAAGTTTTTGAAAGATCTGCCCATGCGTGAAAACCCCAAACCCAATTCCACAAAGCAATTTTTCTGGTATTTGTTCAATTTTCAGAGTCCGAAATTATCATATACTTTTACTGTGTTGACGAGTACTCTTTCCTACGAATTAATAAATACAAATTAAGCAAAGCAAATGGTTAGGTCACCTTAAATGTGATCATGGTGTATGGCTGACATTTGCAAATATTCTTACCCTTGGGTCCTATACTATACCTGGTAGGTCATTTTGAGATGTATAGGTGAATCTATTATAATAGTTTTGCTTAATAACTTTGTCGTGCTAAATGAGGGAACATTTGTTGTTTTGACTGGAGAAGGAAATTTATTGAGTCTACATTTTGGTGGTTCTTGTGCAAGAGATTATATAGGTTTTGAGATAAGCCCATATTAGAGAAACAACTTCGTCAAAATATTTTGAGTATTTGAGTATACTATAGATTGTTTAAGCACAGCTTTAGACAAATACATAGGTTATTTGCCTTGTTGCTTGGGGTCATTTAATTAACATATAACAGATGCTGTGTAAGTTGGTGTTAGTATAATGAGTAAATTTTGGTTGGCACGACTAGTCATGATTAATTTCACAGGTTCCTGTCAAGCTAATTATACTTAAAAACAAAGCTTCTGAAGAGCTCTACAAATTGAAACTCCTAGTCTTAAGAATTTTCTGATGGATAGCCCATTTAATTGTCAACTCCAATATTATGGAGTAATTTGTAGCATTCTCAGCCACAGCTTGTATCTGTTCGAAATGGCTATATAGGAAATTGAGTTTAATTTTTGTGTTTGGGCCATAATTAGGCCAGAACCGGGCCTAAAAACGGGCCAGAATTGGGCTTTTCTGGCCGGCCATTTTTGGGCTTTTTTCGGGCATGGGCCTTTATGTTGAAAACTCTGGCCTGGTCCAAGCCCAGGCCCAAAGCCCTATTTTTGCGGGCCGCTATTGTTCACAACAGGGTCGGGCCAGCCCTGGCTTTTTTCGGGCCAGGATGGGCCGGACCGCGGGCCGCCTGACCCATTTGACATCTCTACTATAGGTAAGAGGACCAATACTACAAGAGATACCACACTAACACTACATAAAACAAACCAAAAGGAATCTAGCTACTAAAGAGGGGCAGTAAGGTAGGGGAGAAAGAAGGGGAACAAGCAAAATCTGGACATTGAACACGAGGACTCAGCATCCAAACAACCACAACCCTGGTCATTTTATACACAAACCCATGAGCAACCACGACGAAAAACTAAGATCATATTACACCTATCTAACCCAAGAACAACCTTTAAAGGGAACCGTGATTCCTAAAAGATTCCAGTGACAACGAGTGGATCTCGACAGCGACGATGGCAAGACAGTGGGCACACCGATCTAGAAACTAAGATGTAGATTAAAAGAAGTAAATCTCTATCTAGAATCTTTGATCTAGATTGATTGAGGTTGATTTAGCAAGCACACTAGAAGAAACAGTGTTCCATTTCAAATGGAAAGGAAAAAAAATGGAAAGCAAAAAAAGAAGAGAGAGAGAAAGAGAAATAACCGCGAAGGCACCCCCCTCTCTGGATCCTGCTGACGCCGGCGAGCTGCTATGATGTTGGTGTTTTTCCTTTTATTGAGAGAAAGAAGAGAGAAGAGGCAGAGAATTAGGGTCGGCTGTGTTCCCCTCACCTGCGAACCAAATGTACAGTATGAATCAAGTTCTTGTAAACCTGAAAAATCAATGGCAAGAATTTCAAATGTCAGAAACCACTGATGAAATTTTTGCTTAACATTTTAGTTCTTTACTTGATTATTCACAGTGCCTTTGTTAAAAAAGGAAAAAGAAAAAGTTGTTGAAAAAGGTATTCAAGTGGTGGAACATGGTATTAGTGGGTCAATAGTTGATTATAAGTTGGATGAAAAAGATTACTTATGATAAAATTTGAAGTGCATGATCTCCTGCATTTCATAGTATTTTTTACGCTACTAAATCTGCTTTTTTTTAATAATAAGAGAATTGCATTAATAGAAATAAAGACTACATGGAGTACCATTTTGTAGCCTTATGGCCTAACAGATACCATTTCATAAAGTAAGCATCAGAATAAAAATACTAATAGAAGGTAGCAAATAATTAGTAAGGAAACTATCCACGAGTGACTCCACAAAAGACTTCATCATATCTGAAGATCCTCAACTGCGCAAGGTGTCACTTATCCAATCTTGGTAGATGGATATGCGAGCCTGGCAGGCAAAACAAGCTAAGGATCGTGCTTCCGTCAAGGTGTGTGGTCCGACCCTATGGATACTATACTGATGAAATTGAGTCAAAAGATGACGAAAGTCATAGAGAATAGGTGCCACCGTATCCAGAATATCTTCAGATCCCGACATCTGATGTAAGAGAAAGTGAGATGTAGTTAGTACACGAATATGTAAGAATTTATGTTTCAATGCCCATTGTGATGTAAGAAGCAGGCAATGTGACAAAGCAGTATAGTGATCAGAGGAGTTAATAGAGAGTGCTGCCGATCCACAACGCTTCTTTTTGGTGTAACATACTAGACCAAAGCCGGCCCATAGTTTCTGCTGGTTAAAACAAGTATGGATGATCATGTTAACCGATGCAGATTCTATGCAAGGGCAAGGTATATGACTAGAGTGCAAAGAGATTGGCGCAGACGGTGTAGGGGAACAAACAAACATAGTCATTGGTGAGCAGTTCGGTTGTGGCAATTTTTGAGGCGAAAATGGTAGTTTATGAGAGTATTGAGAGATGTTATTAGTTAGCTGACATATATGTCGTATCACAGCTACAGGTTGAAAGGGAATTTGTCGAAACACAAAATTATTTCTGTGGTTCCAAACAGTCCAGATAGTGACAAAAAAATATAAGATGGTGCGCCATCTATAGAGGGAGTGAGCTGGCGGGTTGAGCCAAGCAATGAGCCATTCTTTGAAAGATTCTTCCACATCGATGGCCTTGATACCAAGAGTTATGCCAAACCAAACAGGTCGAACCATGGGGCATTTAAGGAATGCATGCTTTGAATCCTCGGGAAAAGTATGACAAAGAGGGCAGAGATTGGAAGGAATGATCTTGCGGTTAAAGAGATTGGTTGTATGCCAGATTAAGTAATGAAATTTATGCGGTAGGTTAAGGTGCCAAAGTCTCTGCCAAATATCATTAGGATAAGCCGGAGGTTGGGAGGGCGGATTGGTTTGTTGAAAGAGGGTGTATTCCATACGTTGATACAGCATAAGATAGGCAGAGGCGACAGTAAAACTCCCATCCATGGTGAGCCCCAAACTTGTTGATCTTCATAATCGTTTGTCGCCACATGAATGGCCTTGATTTTGTCTCCAACGTTTGCAGTGAAGACTTGATCAATTTTCTGGGTATCCCAGGTGCCATTGTAAATAAGATCACTGACTAAATCTGCCTTTGGATTGTGTGAAACATTAGAATGAAATTTGGGTCTGAAGATGCTGGGTTAAAGAAATATTTTATCTGTCCTAAAAAAGTTGGTCACTTTTCAAATTAAAAAAGCCTCCATAGCTGTTTTTTCATGTTTAACTTTATTACACTCATGTTTATTTTATTTCTCTCTCCATATTTAATCCTCCGCCAATCTGTATTTCTTTCTCCTCGCCCACTTTTTTTCCTCCTTCTCTCCTTTCTTTCTTGGTGTAGAACAAAAATCTCATAAAATATGACTCATATCCTAAATAAGTCTGCAACTAAAATATGATCAATTAATTAGGGATGGAGGGGGTACTACGTTGAGCAGTTTTTAGATTTTCAAATTGTTAATAGAAAATATGTTCAAGGTCAGACTCGATGTTTTTGAAAACATTCTTTCTCGCCTAAATGGCAATGTACAGCGTTGAGTGATTTTTTTTTCGTTGCTTCCCTGATTAAAAGGTCGTCACCTTCTTGGTTTGATTCGCTAAGATGTTGAAACAGAAATGGATGTTTATTCTTTTAGATGAGTTGTGTAATACTCCGAACTTTGAAAATTTTTAGCGGATCATTTTATTTCTTTAACGACAGTTTTTATAAGCAACATTTAGCATTGATTACATAAGCCAAATAATGGGCAACCTTTAGCGACAATTTGTATAAGCATTTGTAACGTTGATTTACAAAAATAATATTTTATCGGCAGTCTTTAGTGATAATTTTTGAAGCAGATACAATGGGCAATAAATAAAAGTAAAAAAAAAATTCAACACTTTAGTTTTCAAAAAAAAATTAAATTTAGAAAGAAAACGTAAGAGAGAGCAATGGGTGCGATAACCCTTTTACGGTTACAAGCCAAAGAAAGCCCCCCCCCCCCCCCCCGGGGGGGGGGAGAGAGACTATACAGAGAAGGTGTGTGGGTTCGTGAGAAATGGGGAGAGAGCCACACGAAGGACGATATTGTATACAGAAAGAGGAAAAGATAAAAGGACGGCAGATTGGAATTTCCGGCGAGGTGGTTCAATTTTTCGGTAAGCCATCAACCTTTCTTCTCGATTTAATTCAACGAATTTGGTATTTTTGCGTCTATGCGTTGCTGAGATTTGCGTGAGTTTGGATGTGTGCACTGTGAGAATGGGTGAGTAATCTGTAGGTGAGGTGTGTGAGTGTAAATTGTGTATGAGAGTGTACTGTGTGCGCGTTATGTGCATGTGAGGTGTGAAAGGAGCAGGAAAAGAGAAGAGGCAATACGTGTGTTTATGTGTAGTTGTAAAGAGTGTACGTGTATATAATGTGTATGTGTGAAATGGTGGCTATGCAGATGTAGTGTGTGTATGTGAAAAATTGTGTGATTACAGCATGTTGGTGTGTGTGTGTGTGTAGCAAGAGGGAAGCTACTATCGTCAGACAGTAGCTGTGTAGGTAATGTGTTGTGTGAATGTTGGTTAAAAAGAAGAAGAATGAGGTTGTGTGAGAGGTGTGAAATAGCTACGTTGGTAGTATGCTGTGTGAATGTGGGTTTTTTAAAATAAAAAAAAAAAGAGGAGAGGAAGAAAATGAAAGTGTGTGTGTGTGTGTGTGTGTGATGAGGGTGTGTTAAGATTGTGGTGTTGCATGTGTGAGCAAGTGCTGGTTATGAGATGGAAATAGGGAGTGCCATGCCTGTGCTGTGCGTGAATGGTGGTGAAGTGTGGTGTGTGTGTGTGTGTGTGTGTGTACGTGATGATGAGTAGGACAGAAATGAGGACGACTGACGGACTGTGAGAAGTGTGTGTGTTTGTGAGGTTGCATGAAATGGGTTTGGTGTACTGCATGTGTGTGATTTTAGTGTTGTTTGATATTAGTGTGTTAGTGGTGAGGAAGTGTGAGTGGTGTGATCTCTGTGTTCAATTAGTGAGCAGCGAAGAATAAGGAAGAATAAGTGGGTAGTGAGCTGTGCAATATAAGTGGTATACTATACGGGTATTGTATAAACGTTGATAAATGTTGAAACTTTACAGGAAGGTTTTTAGGGCAATATTAGAATTACCGCTAAAGTTTCATATTTTTCAGATGTTGTTTATTATTTATAATAATTTCTGCAAATTCAGCTTTCCTAGAATCCATTTGGAGCCTTTAAAATTCTGAAAAAACTGCAGTAATGTTTTTCTGATATAAATAAGTCTACGTTTCAGTTTCATACATTTTAGAGTTGGTTTAGTACTAAATATATATCGCAAATTTTTTCAGAAAAACGGATAATTTTAAAATGATTTCTGCACTTCTTAAATCCAAAAATTTATGAGAGAGAAGAGAAGAGAAAGAAAGGGCTTATGGGCAGATTTGGGGATCTTTGCCAAATTTGCTAACCGTCTCTCTTAAGGGCGGGGTCGGCCAAAAGACTTCAAAGACATCTCAATCGTCCATTGTGCAAACAGCGAGATATGATGAAAAAATAGTGAAAAATTCGGCGATGATTGTGGATCATTCCCCGTGTGTTTGTGTGTGTGTGTGCACTGCACGCGCGCGCGTGTTAGAAGAGTAGTTCAATAGTTATACAGCTTGGACGCCTACCGTCCGTTTCTTTCCCTAAACTAAAAACGCTCCATTTCTCTCTAAATACTCGAAGCCCAGTGTCGCCTCCCATCGCCACTCTACCGCGCATAAGCGAGCGTGGGCGCGGCGGCCGCCTGACTCAAGTGTAATGTTTGTGTGTGTGTGTGTGGTGTACGTGGTCTTTTGACCAGTCCTTCGAGTTTGCCGGCGGCAGAGATGGTGGGCCGAGGACAGCATCTTGATTCCAGCTGCCTCTCCTCAGATCTGTGTGATCTGGGGTAACAAGTTGAATTTTATTGTTCCGATCATGCCAATCTCACCAGATCTAATATATATCGAAGTGATTTATTAGATCCTTGATCCTCTCGATCAACAATACTCGGCTGTGGATGGTATGTTTAGCGTCGTTATGGAGAGAGGAAGCATCGGTTTCGATATCGAGGCTAGGTTTGTTCCCGTCGATGATGGTCGGAAAATCACCGTCGGTAGCCGGAGATCTCGTCAGCGGTGCCCAGAGTACTTACCAAAAGTTGGGTAAAATCACAACGCAAATGGATAGTGGGTCTAAGGGTTGTCCCAGTCGCAGGGGACTTGTTGTAGAGGTTTTAGATTCCTTTGGATTCCCAGTTAAACGTGATGTCTTCTGGGAAAGCCACAGATCTGAACACTGACGACACCGGTAGGGAGAGGGATGCTGGAATCGAATGTTTTATTTCCTTTGGGTCCAATCGTAGCTGTCTGTCGATAGTGGCACGTGTTAGTGGTAATGGGAGCTACCCTGCCTAAAATAAAAATAAAAATAAAAATATAAAAAAGGGACTAAAATAAAATTATCTCTTATTATAATACTCACGATTTTGTCATGACTTCTATTTTTTTTTTTTCCTCATCTCTTATTACAAAAGTAAAGCTAAAAAAGAAAAAGCCGATGAATGAAAAATCTTGTAACATTTACATCATCAATGTCATTCTCTCATCTACCAAGAAAAAAAAAACAGTATATTGCAAGGTTTTATTTTTTTGATAAAAATAATAGCCGTCTTTTGTTTTAAGAAAACTTCATGTTGATTGGCCGATGCATAGACATGTTATCAAGTTTTGTACGGAGAACTAAATTCTTCAACATAAACAAAAAAGCAGTAAAACCCAAAACGATACGGAGGTGTGGGTAAAAATGGGCACGGGCACTAACTAGCGGCCTTGTAACACTAAGTGCTCGAAATTTCAAAGCTTGGAAAGGAATCGCCCATTCGCAGTGTTACAGAGACATGCACGCGTTTGTATTAATGATATAAATACAGCGTGAAGTTAATACCAAAAGGAAAAGGATTAAAAAAGCACGAAGGTTGATAATCTCAAAAATTACATAATTGAGCGGCGGATGATGGATGAGAAGGAAAAATGAGAGCCTCTTCTCAACCGGGGGGATAGTACCATACTCCCCTGTACAACTATATGATATGACACAAAGCGTCTCGAGTGCAAGAGGTGTTAGCTATTATCTACAGTTCTACAATCCTACAAAATGCCCTTTTGATCCTTAGTTTGCTGCACTGAGAAGGGCAGTTCCTGAGGCATTTCCATTTTCAAGCAAGTTTCTGAACACAGGCTGCAAAACAGAGGATGTAACCTTTACTTAAGCGTTTCTATACGACTGCAAAGTGAAATAATTAAGCAGAACAGAACTCGTGCAAACATGAGAAGTTTTAGTCGAATCAGATACTGAACAAGCACAATGATGCTAAAGAGGACTGGCAAAAGAACTGTTGAACCGAAGAACAATCTCAGCAATAATTCTACATGATGGAGTATTATCTGCAAAAATCAACAGCCATAAAAGCCCAACGTACAAGAATGTTAAATGAGCTACATATATGCTGGACTTCTCATGGCACGCAACCTCATAATACCTGTCCTCTGTCGTGCATGAGAACTACTTAAATCAGATAACAAATGCTCAAAGGTGCAAAGACAAACTTATAATGCAAGCATGTTGACTGTGGCTTACGCAAGTTGAATTTTAATTTTTCAGCACTAGTATTTCAAAGACATAAAGACGTTAAATCTAGGAAGGTATTATAAGCAACCACGCTAAGCTGAGAACATCAACTCCGCTCCAACCTTCATCTTCGCCATATCTCGGTATTGAGTAAAAGAAAGCACATCTTTGGACAGACACAGACGCAGGCATCTTAAGTTACCCAGTTGCTTCTTATTTACTTAAAACATAAATATCCGTCCCCTCTCTCTATATATTTCTATTTCCATTACTAGTCTTTTTTTGGATAAAAAACATCCACTTGCTTTATTAATTCAAATCACGGAGATCTACAGAGGATGGCTGCAAACTTAAAACTTATATGCACCTCAATTACCACGTACTATTTCTTCCAAGCATATACTCTTCAATATGCAAAAAATTCCAGCGACGCTGCATAGCTTCTGTATAATTCTCTCACCAGAGTATCTTGCCAAATAATTATCCTAACAAGCATAAAAAGTACAGCTGACAGCCAACTGACAGGTTTTGATTGCAATTTTCTGCAGGCTCTTGCTAGCTATCACATGGCTTTTTCACCTATACCCAGTTTTACGTTGATGGACAAAAGGACCATCTCCAGCAGTTGTGTAATCTTTCTAGAAAATCATCCAATCTCAACTGACATTACGCTATGACGTGAAGACTAACTATATATTCATTATCCAGTACAAGACTTTGCAACTTATATTCCCGTTCATTCAAGATGATATGGAGAGACCAGTGTTACCATTATAATTGACATTTTGTTTATGGTTGTACCTTCTCTATCACGGATCTTACAACTACTAGTTACTCGTTTCCTGACATTTTTTACAGGTACTCATTCGAGTAGGTGGTAGCTTAAGGTGTAAGCTAAGTCAGCTCTTCAAGTCACCTTCCCACCGATAGCTTTTGATTTAAGGACATTCAGAAGAGAGAGGATAGTATACATTTTCTCCTCGGCTTTTTGTGGAAGCTACCACAATACAACAGAAACATTACACACTTGCATCATGTTTCAGACTATACAGTGTATGATGCCCAATAGTGTCTAGATTTAAATCGCACCTCTTTATTATGAATATCCGAAATGGAAAAAGGCTCCTCCTCCCGAGTCCCTCCATTGTCTGCAACAATTCTTTCTAAATCCTGCTAAGACAATGAAGACTCAATTGTTACAAAACAAAAATCATATGAGTCGCACAACTGCAGGAAAAGTCAGAGCGAATATGCAAAACAAAATACGAGTACTATAAAAGACAGCTTTGAAATACCATGGGCCCATTGAAGTGCCCAAAAGCAATGCATATAAACAGCAGCCACTCTATGCTTCTTAAGCTGGGAAACAAACCTCCAAATAGCTTAAAACTAAAAGAAATGTACTAGGGGCCGACAACTTGGTTCACCTAGTATACATGTGGAGGGAAACTGCTTTTAGTTCTAAATCAATAAATCTGAAATTGAAAAGATGAGAGTAGTACTATTTGGCATGCTCAATTGTGGTACCGAACCGAACCATGTTGCTCTAATGTAAGAGTTAATTTCAAGAATAATAAAGATGTATTTTTTTTGCGGCCATTTTGCTAGGGAGACATTTTTGGAGTACGAATTAACTGCTATGGCAGGCGAGTTACAGAGCAGTAAAAATCACAGTTCATGATTTCATTTAAGTATGAAGACTTCACCTTTCCAGTCAAGATTTCAAACTCAAGCAGCTCCTCTACAATCTTCTCGAGCACAACACGGTTTTTTTGGAGAATTTCTTTTGCTTTATCAAATGCTAGATAATACATCTGCACGAAACCAAACATCTGTCAAGGCCTTATCATCGAAGAATCCGATTGGCATTGATAATGTGAAATGCCACTGTTTATCATCATTTAATGCTAATAATGTACAATCGTATAAAAGTCTGTTAGTGACGTCAATAAAATGTCCTCGTAAAATATACATGCGACTGCAAGCATTCGTCGAGGTCTATCATCAAAGAATGCGATTAGCATTAATAATGTGAAATGCTACTACTTGTCATCATTTAATGCTGATGATGTATAATATACCAATCTGTGTATTATATCAATAAAATATCCTTCTAAAATAACATGTGACTGCAAGCACTTTTCTCCTATGAGATAGCAAACATGTATGAAGTGTGCCACCCACTCACTTCTGTTTTTTGTTTTTTGTTTTATTCGAGCTTATGAATTATTCAACAAATATAATAAACCTGATATATTAGAAGAACAACAGCATACACACCTTCTCAACTTTTGCTGCCATCTCATACTCATGGTTGTTCCCCATGCTCAAAGCTGTCACCTGTGCCAATAAACAAAAATTCCAAGTGTCCAGATTACTTCAGGCAAGTGAGTGATAATGCAAATGCATCCCCGCCCCAAATATAGAAGGAAAAAAAGAAGGCATTGGATCGAAGTTGAATACCGCGTTGCCGTGGTGGTAAATGGTAGGACTGTCATCAGGCCCCCATCCATACTGAATCACCATACGGGTAGCTATCTGTTGCAAAATTACTGAGATTACTTAGATCTCGAGGAATCCTGAACTACATATATCAGGTAAATGAAGCATTTCAAAAGCATAAAGTAGATGAAGGTACTACCTCTTGTGCTTGCTTTAACTCCGAAGAAGAAAGAATATTTTCTTCCCCAAAAGGAAGTAGAAGTTGAGCTGCAACAAAAGAGCCAAAGCAAAACACGAGCGTTTTCTCAAGGTATGCTCTTGATTCAACATTTCCATTCAAGGAACCTTCATTATTGGCCTTCGTAATCTTCGTACATCCAATTCCCTGCAAGCAGAAGGGTCATATCCATTATTGCTCCAATATGAGTCATATCCATTAGTGCTCCAATATGTTTTAACATCCTAAGGTCATTGGCTAATTATTTGCTACTTTAACTGTGTAGGCATCTGCAGTACCCTGCTGTGTCTACAGTTGCAAAATTTTAAGAAAGGGTATATGGCCAGTCTAAAATTTTACTAGGAAGATTACACAACATGCCATTATGAAACAGCATTAGCAAGAAGCCCAAGAGAACACAAGAGGTAATGAAAATCTTACTGCAAGAAATAGAAGAAAACTGCCAGCGCATAAAACCAAAAGAAGCTGGAAATGGGTGGACATCACTTCAAGTTTTGAATTTCGCACTTTTATCCTAAAGTTTAGAGTTTATAATGCTTCAATTTGTCAAATCGTGTATTCAGAGATCTAGGTATGAGAGTAGACTTTGGTGGCAATTGAGCCAGTTCTGTACATCTGAACGCATCTGACGTACTAATACTTGTTATTCTTAAGACAAAATACACTATAAATTATAGTACACTCAGATATCTTAATGTAGTGTGTGATTTTAGCAAATTAAAAGTTTGGTGGATTGGTCAAAATATACAAGACAACTAATGGGGATAGAATTTACATCACACAGACATGAGGTAGAAATGCCTGGATCGATGGGGTATATACTGGACCACGATATAAGTAGAGAGCAAACAAAACATCTATGTCAACGACACCAAATTTGTTCTTAGTACATCATATACACATACAAAGTCTTCAATGAGAACTTTAAAAGAACAAGGCAACATGAAGATCAGAAAGAGCGAATGCTTAAGCAGTAAACATATTAAAACTAAGACCTAAGAGTGCTTGTCAATGTCAAATTATGCGAGACATATACTGGTAATAGGAATGCATATCTTCAAGATTTAGGAATACAGCAGATGAAGAAAGAATATTATGTACCTCCCAAGAGAGAGGTTCAAGCCATAAGTTATCAACCACATCAAAGTTTGGAAGCAGAAGAGCAATAAGGCCACGACCAGCAGCCCAGACAGCATGTGGGAACTTTGTCTCCCTTGTCCACTAATAAATCATACAGGTCAATGTTCATTCATAATCTGAAAAGCAACAAAAGGATTTTCTTTCTATGTAGATACAGCTTTGCTCTTTCAGATGAGAGATCCAGATGCCAAGTTTTTGCATAATAAATATCAAAAACTCGTCTAACAAAAGAAAAACCTGGATAATGAATCAGCAATGTCTTCTAATCCAAGGCAAGAAGAGAAATGTGAGAGGCGCATAATAAATGACACCATAGCATATATCTCCTTCTCTTACCTAATTAATATGATAATGACCAATGCATAAAAATCATGATAGCTATTTAATAACAGTGCAAATCGCTTCAAAACATTTCCATTACGGGAGACCAGATGCTTAGCATGTTTAGTACGAATATGAAGTACAACAACGCAGACGAGTACCATGATCCACCTAAAGAAATAAATTATTTAAGGAGAAGACACAGCATTTATGTGGCAGAAAGTAAGAGAGACATGGTGATGCAGAACACCACAACTTCTCCCAAAAGCTTAAGCTGTCAAGTAATCCTCATAAGGGCTACTTTCTTCAGGCTTCCCAGACGATATCTCCCCCTTAATGAGCCCCATGCCTGGGCCACCCTTCTACAGTGGGTCCCAACTCATAGGCCACCTCACTAGCAGGTCTCATGTGGGCCAATCCTCTCTGCGTTCCACCATGGGCCACCATGTCCATCAGGAACAACGCTCCTGTATTATTCTCAGCTGCTGAGAAGGATAGTAGAACCCAGGACCTTTCGCTCTGATAGCACTTGATGCAAGCTCAAGATGTCAAGAGGGTTACGTTTCCCACGTTTCCCAGGCTTATCATTCTATATCTCCCCTTCTGTGTGCCCCATGCCTGGGCCACTTGCCACAGTGGGTCTAAGCTCATAGGCCACCTCGCCAACAGTCCCATGCGGGCCACTACAACTCAGAGGGCCACTCTGTCCCGCAGGAAAGATGCTCCTGCATTATATGGAGCATCCACTTTGACAATAAATATAGATTGAGGAGTGAGCACTTTTCCGTGAATGTAAAAGGGTGAGCTGAAGTTGCGGGTCAGCCTAGGCCTACGTCACATTGAGTCGGTGAGATTCCAGAGTCGCGTACGTGTCTAAAAGTCAGATTCGTCTACTTTCAACACTCCAAGCCACAGGAACACGGCAAAATGGTCATATTTCAACTATTTTTCATAAACTCCTTGGGTGAAATGGTGTTTCAAGTGAAACATACATTTGTTTGAATCAAAAACTTCTTTCATCTCAGAGCAATAGATGCAACAGAACAAAAAAGATAGTGTTCTTAATGGCATATCGATGAGTAGTAGTTAATGCTATTTTTCATGCTATTAGAAGTTGATGTAACATAGGCCTACACCTGGATTCTAAGACAAGGAGAAACCCCGTGCAAGGTTCTGATCCAGGCAAAAGTAGTGTCTTCAAAACAATTGTAGTAGGCAAACAGGAATCTATTCATAAGCAAAATAAATCTTAATTATAAGGACATAAGAACTTACTTGACCCTTGAATACGCAATCTTGACCATCACCCACAACTAACTTAAAAAGGAAAAGGTACAAGGAAATGCTCATATCTGCCACAATGCCGTTATAGGCACGGTAAGCATTTATACTTTAAAGCAACTACCACAGTGCTATTGGACAGTAGTTTTTAGTAAGAAAAATATTTCTTCTTCAAGACAATTTTAAAATGATCACTCATATCAAAGCACAAAATTCCCAAAATGCCATATAAGTTAATCAACAGTCTTTAAAATGTAAATACCAAACTTCAAAGCCTAAAAGGTAAGATACTTACATCTAGAGGAGGATTTAGTAGTTCTATTCCATTGCTTATCTGACCATATGGTTCCATAAGATCAACCACATTTTGTAAGTCCTCCTTCGTCAATGTCAAACCGAGATGATCTACAAGCATTTTGCTAATCGACTTCAGAATTTTGGTTTTCCTCACCCAATTGGGCACGAGGCTGCTGAAAGTCTGTACAAAGGCAAATATGGACTCAGATACCGATGTCAGGAAACAGTAAAATACCAATGTGGGAAAACATAGCAAAGCATAGACCATACAAGCCCAACAATGTCCAACTAAAAGAAGCAAGAAAATTGCAATAACATGTAGATATGTACACATCATATCAACTTGTTTACTACTTAGGACTTGCATAAGGTTCAAAGGGCAGCAAAGCCCTGTTGTTGTCAGGGTTCTGGTTGATTGCATATTTGTATGAAAGACAAGCAAATTTATAGCATTTATCAAAGGTTAATAGCAAACAATTATATGACTATTTACGTTGGTCGTTATTTGCTATGTTGGAGAAATGACCTCAATTGAAAAAATTTCACTAAGTTTAGGTAATACTCTTTACAAAGAGAACTGTCAGATGCTTATCTAGAAAAACTAGATTCCACATACTGACAAATATATAAGAGTGGCTAGACGCACAAACAGCAAAGCAATATGTTTGAGGACTTGTACTACCAGAAAATATATAGTAACAGCTCTTGCCAACATATCACACAGTTGACATATGCAGTTGCACTATTAAATAGCTTATGCTACATGCAAACTATTTTGCAGTACAAATGTTTTCACTAGGTGTGGCACATGCAAAATTAAAACAATTAGCTCCATATCAAAATCTGTTCTTTTAAGGTTCAATTCACTGTTGACTGAAAATTAGCAATTAGAGGGGATTACAGTTGTCTCAGGAAGTCTGGACCTGAGCCAGTGATGTTCGCTTGAAGTTCAAGTGTATCATAACTACAAGTAGTTATATGGCTCCAAAGAATATGGCTTGTCGTACATCATCAGCTCTCTCTAGAGATCATGGTCATTTATAAGCCGGTCAAAGGATCATTCTCAACACCAATTATGCAACGCATGTGCGACTCTATGCACATGCAACAGTGCTATGGTCCAATGTCACTCAACTACCCTCCAACCCCCAACAATTATCAATCATACTCCTTGCTGATTGATCATCCATATTATTTAGAAAAAGAAACTCCAGAAAATACTACTCTTTGAATAAGATCTCAATTCCAGCAACGGCTTCAATAGATATCTTACAAAGTGAGAATAAGTTGTATAAAATAAGGCATCGGCACACTCAAGAAATAGGAACAAAAACATCTATCTAAAAAACATTAATTATTGTATATATTCCTACACATGTTTACGTGTGCGCGCGCGAGAAGGGGGAGGAATCTGGCATTTTAGCATCCCATCCCCGCAATCAAACCATTCAATTATCATTACCTTCCCTTTTTTATATGAAGTTGATCCAAGCAGAAGGGATGTAAGGTTTGAATTCTAATTCTACCAGATGTGTAACAAGTGGGAGGTCAGGTCTTAGGGGAAAGCTTGCCTGACACCCTCCCGCTTCACAAGAGCATGACGTCAAAATCCTCAACCCCCAAGAAAGGAAATATATCTATACATATACATATATATATATATATATTGAGAGACTTGTGGGGACACTATATAATCACATTATGAAGTTACCCACACTTCTATACAATTCAAAAGCAGGAACCGGAGGTCAACTAAAAGAATAGTATGTGGTGATGATAACATTATTAGCTCTTACCGCAAACCAGCTGCAGTAGCTCATAAGTTCTTCTGTATCAAGAAATTTGCTCCGGAAGGCACTACCTTCCAAGGCCACGGGAACAAGTTTGAGTTCAACAGGACGAAGAAGAGCTGTTTTCTCAGCTACCTGAAGGCAGACAGTGTTATCAGGAGAATATAATTCAGGACATTTAACAGTATAAATGAAAGTTTTCTAATTGCAATAATAGAAGTCAAAACAATGTAAAATACTGAAACTTATTATCATACTTCAACAAACAAGTAACAGTTTATCAGGTTTGTTCCACGAGGCTCAACTTTCTTCTCAAATTCGTATCTTCTTTTGATTTGACTATCATGATGGCAAACTGTTTGAATGCCAGAAAGTGGAACAGCTCTGGGTAAAACAAGTTTAAGCTGTCAGGATACGTGCTGGCTGCTACCTATCATCAAGTAATTAGCTCTTTCAACAACAAAACACGGTATAGGCAAACTACAAGGCTGAGGTATTCGTGACCCCCGATACCTAAGCAGCTCGAGTTGTATAGATGCAATTTATCATTCATGCAATCAAAAAGGCACATATGGTTGCCGCAGCAGTAATTTTATCACACTTCCAATTACGAATTGGGAATCACCAAAAAGTCCTTAATGACTTCTTTTTAATACTAAAAAACCAACTGAACATTTATCAATCTAAAAAGCCCAAAACCAAATTCATTATATCAAAAAGTCCAGACATCACAATTTTGATTAACACCGTTATGAAAGTCCAACTTCTTGACAAATGTGAGCATATATATTTTTATGTTGACAGAAGTACCTGTATATTGATTGACCCGTATATGCCACACATGCCCATAATGACGAAAGCCCTTATACTGTCAATTCCATCTCCCTCTCGTCTCTCACTTTCTAAACACCCAGACACTCTCAATCATATCTCAGATCGGCCCTGGTTTAGGCGTCGGTCTGCCTAGGAGCAAATTGTGACATCTTGGAGTTTATAGAGGAAAACGTATTTAATCTAATTTGGTAAACAGTTGGGAAAACAAAAGAGACATCAATTAACCTTTAGCAGCCAGTTGGACAGATTGATTACCAAGTACGTGCCAGCACACATGTTGACAAAAGTATGTGCCTACTTTTTTCATATAGGAAAATTATGCAGCTAGACAATTTGTCAATGCAACCATTGATGGTTTCCTCAGCCAACCTAGTTAAGAGTTTGTATGCGTTCGAGAGAGAGAGACTCAACAGCTTTCTACTCCTATGACCACGAGATTCTCGATTCTGCAGATTTCTACTAGGAGTAGACTCGACAGCTTCAGAGCTTCCTTCACTATGGGCACATTCGGCATATATGGACTAATTTGAAGTAAGGTTACTTCTGTCATCACAAAGATATATAAGGTCACTTTCGTAAGAAAACTGGACTTCTGCAAAATAGTGACCTAAATTGTGACGTCTGGTTTTTGAGAAATAGTAATTTTGGTTTTGGGCTTTTTAGATGATAGGATATCAGGTGGGTTTTTACTTCGAAAAATGCTTTCTTTAGGACTTTTTTGGTGTTTTTCCCTTGCCAATTGCCGTCAATCAAGGCAATGAATTTGAACTGGAACTTAGTGGACAAGAAATCTTCCTGAAATCCTAATATTCACAATTACCTTTTCCCAATCAACAAAATCAATGAGCTCAGCATCCATAGTTTCCTTAGCAGCATTCCTAAGTATCTTCTCCCTCTCTGTCTGAGTTGGCAGTTGAAGACGAAATATCCTATCCATGCGACCAGGACGCTGTAATGCCTCATCAATTTGTTTAAGATTTCGAGTGGTAGCCATCAAAACAACTCCGTCCTGTTTCTCAAACCTGCATAAAAAATTGTAAAAGACATAACCAAACAGTTAAAACGCTTTTTTGTATAGAATGAGGGAAAAGTTTTCAATTTGCTTTGAAAGTTAATGGTCATCCAACATTCTTGGGCAGGAAAATACAACCCTGTCCTGCTCTATTGAGTATGAGTGTATGACAATAAGCCATCTTAAATGTACGAGTGGGAAGACAAGGACACACCAGTACAATTTGTAGTAGTATAGGGGGTAAAAGCAATGCAGTTTTGGACAACATTCTTGGCTTATCCAAACTTATACCAGGATGAGCAAGAATGTCAGTTCTAGTAAACGTTGCATATTCACTATTTTACTTGGTTTAACTACGTAGGGGAAAATTTACTTCTGCGAGAATGCAAATAGAGATGGCAAAAGTCGAGGCAATAAAGAGTAATCTATATAGAAGTTTATGCTCAAAGTGATGTTATTGATAGACCTATAGCATGTTGAATTAAGTGGAGAAGGGCATCTGCGGTCTAGCGATTGAGGAGGAACTACGAAGTTGAAGGAAAGACTTTTGCGAAACCTATATAAGACTGAGCATGGCTAAAACACCATGATCTCAAAGCTACCGTGGCTGAACTGTGGACGTTGTGATGAATGTAAGGAAGTATTAGAATGAGAAACGCAAAGATTCCTGAGATGGTAGAACTGTAGAGGAGAGTAAGTCAAGACAAAGAGCAATGACCGCAAGCATGAAATAAGAATGAGATGAATAGACTGGACGGAAATGCAAGAGAAAGATATATGCCTGCAGTTAGCAGAAGATATGTACACAGAGCGCAGAGCCAAAATGAGATTCATGCCACTGATGCCAAGTAATTGAGCCAAAAACTTTGTGAGTAGTTTAGAGCACATAGTCAAAGTGGGATTCGTGTCACTGATGCCAAGTGATTGAGCCAAAAACTTTGAAATGTTTAGTTGAGTAGTTTATTGCTTCAACTCTTCTGCACTTCCAAGCCCTTAATAATGCTTGTATCTTTACAATTGAGCTTCACTTTCCTATTCCAAGGACTAATTTAGTCAACATTTATGTTTTACTTATGGGTTCAGCAACATAAAAGATACATGTTGCCTAAAATAGACTTGAAGCCTATAGTGGGATAACACTACGTCTAACTTGTTTACTCAATTTCCTATTCAGGTTTTCACATGCTTTGGGCAGCACATGAAATAATTCATATATATACAGGCCGCGAGTAGGTCTTATAAATTTCATCATCTGAAGCTAAGTCATAATCTTTCGTAGTTATTTCATTTGCAGATTTCTACTCCTATGACCACGAGATTCTCGATTCTGCACTTCTAACTAAGAGCTCTTAGGAGCTCACTTCCAGAAAGATGGCGACTTTTGCTTCAGAATATAGAACAAGAAGAATAAGTAGAGATATTCCCAGATTGTCAATGCTCCCAATTCCTGACAACAATAATTTCCAAATCCTACCATCTCAATCCCAAGCCGAAAATTTCTACTGAAGTGGCATGAGTGCTAAAATTGAGCTTTTTCCCCATGAAACAAGTGAAGAAAACATAAACAAGTCAGATATGAATTATAAAATGAACGTTAAAATGACTAAACAGTTAAACTCCACTTTTGGTAAAAGTAAATTATAGCAATGTCCCAAACTGAAGCACGAAACCTATTAGAGTCCATTCAAGATTATGTAAAGATAGAAAGAGGAGTCAAATGCGACACTCTGGAGTAAAGGTATCAGCTCCTTCAATTCTGCTACCAAACCTGTTAAATGCCTTCACTTTCCCTCCCCTGTTCTCAACCCTGCTTCATGTAAGGGATATGCATTCTGATTATAGCTGTTTATGAAATCCAACCTGAAAACACCATCCGTATCTGTTCAAATCAGTGGCCCACCACATCATACTTCAGCACAAGCCTTCATTTAAGGGTAAAATTTGAAAGCAGTGCCCCATCCAATTCTCAATTCACTATCACCCACAAGGATAGTCGAGAAAGCTTCCAAAGAATTGTTAAATCAGTTCTTGATAGGCCTCGTATCAGAGCCCAAATCTATAGCCGCGACCCTGGTTTTTTGTGATGATAACGAGAGTCTCCTATCTGATGTATGCCTTACTTTATTTCCCCTAAGTAGTTTGGAAGAGAGAAATATCCTGTGAGTTCTTACCAAGGTCATTCCTTCATGATGGCGTGGCGTGGAATATATGAATTGCGTGTGTACCAATGCAGGGGTACACGTAGAGGTAGAAATTCCATTTGCAAAGATGGACTTGCCTCCCTATCAAACCTTCCAGCCCACCTATCGCTACCCCAAGCCCAAAAATGGAAAAAGATTCCCCATTTAGAACAATAATTCTTTACTTAGAAATTGCAGAGAGTATAACGAAAGCAGGTAAGACGATAATGGTATAGGCTACCCATAATTCTGTCAATGAAGAAATGGTTTGAAAAAGAACCTTATCTCATGCCATGAAAGGAGAAAATATTAACATCATACCCATCAAGTTCCACAAGAAGTTGATTGATAAAAGCCTCATGGTCCTGCTTTTTGGTGTGTATGAACTTGCCGCGAACACCAGCAAATAGGTCAAAGTCCTCCACAAAAATGATGACTGGGGCCTAAAAGTTGCAACGAGTCAGCAGAGGATGCACCATAATTATCTGATACCAGATGTTGATACATCTTTTTGTGTGTGTGTGTGTGTGTGTGTGAAAATAAGGCTATAAATTAGACATTTTGAGAAAAAGGGGTTTAAATAGGTTATTGTAAAAGCTCCCTAAAATGACCAATAATAAATTGACTCTCTGTTCGACAGGACAAAAGATTTTATAATAGAGGAAGCTAAGTTGTTTAAACTTGTTTAAGGGTTGAGATCCTCTATTGATGGCTCTTTCCAATGGTTCACCTCCCAACCATCAATAAGATTTAGCTAAAAAAATATGTAACAAAGACGGGGAGAAAGGTTAATGCTTAAACACTGCAAAGGAACAGATCGTAAGCTCAACATTTTATGTTGTTCCAGTTATCCTACATGTTTCCTGTTAGATAGGTTGCAGAATGGAGTTGTTCCTTCTAGAGGTGAAAGTTTACTGCACATGCTCAAAAAGATTGCATATATTCATCCAATTAAGTACAATATATTCGGATTGCAATAATCAAGAGGGGAGAAAAAATTCATGACTTAGTAGTATGAAAATTCACTATTCTCTTTACAGTTCTAAAAACAGATCAATCTTGTGTTTTTCTCAAATTGCTTATACTATCCCTCCGAAGAAAACTAGATGAAATTGAACAAGGTAAGACCAGGCAATCTCTGGAGAGGAAGTAGGCAGTAATGATCCAATTTTAATCGCATGATAAAAACCTGCCATTTCAGATTGATTTCTTTCAGCTGGAAATCTTATTTGGATTCAACTGATAGTAAGTTTGGTAAAATATGTCTCTTGAAAGTCGAGTATCCCAGCTTAAACTCCAAACAAAATTTTAACTATATGGCACAGCAAAATTATCGTACATCTTGGTCAGTCAGAAATAATGCATCTGAAATGTTCACCCCATAAGAAAATTGTGGAAATAGTAGAGAAGGCTTATATAGAAAACAACCAGATCCCGTGCTGTCTGAAATAGTTCACGAACATTTGACGCACTCTGGCCAACCCATAATCCAGCCTCCAACTGTTGAGCTTTTACTTCTACAACAGGAACTTTGGCCTCTGCAGCTATAGCAAGTGCTAGTGATGTCTTGCCGGTTCCTCTCTCACCCACAATAAGAACTCCCTGCACTACATGCATACACCTCAGAGCAGAACAATTAACATAAACTGAATACACGTTGCAGTATCTAAATACTGTAAACTACATAAACAGTGTTAACATGTTAAGCAAGCACTAAAATTTAAAATTAAAATTTTCACCCTCCAACTTTAGAAGTCAATTACTAATCTCCAAACTTCAGTCGTATGATACATAATATAAGCTCAGCATTCATTGCAATCTTATCTAAATGGCTATATGACCAAACAAGAGGTACCAAGCAAGTGCAGCATTTCAGGATGAAAATTGTAGCTTTCCCCTCAAAAAAGATGACCCCCAAAGTTGATGACAAGCTTATTGTAACAAGGGTAGAGATTGAAGAAGAATCTCTCAACTTTTGCAATGTAATGCGTGACTGTTTGAGGCTAAAACTGGAGAAGTCTGTTCTGTAAATTACACATGAAATGCAAATAAACCAGAAACTCAGAATGCATGAAATGGTCACAAAAGTTCTTTAACAGTTGAAGTACAATAACCATACACAAACGACAGAGCATGTAAACAGGAAAACTATCAGGATAAGACTGCAAATGCAATTTGGATATCAGCTCTAGCTATAGTAAAGGATGTCATTGGAAACTTCTTTCGTTCCAATAGTTATAAGAAAACCAAACAGCTAATATAGATCTTAAGCAGTCCATAATTTCTAAGTGACCAAATGTAATTTCCAAAATGCAATTTGAAGGTTCACAATCCAAATACTTGATTCCTAAGAAGCATGGGTAAGGGTAAGGGTGCGGATACGACACGCGTGCGGGTACGTGGATACGTCATTTTTTGAAAAATACAGGATAGGGATGCGGTGGGGATATGGCCAAATATTGTTGTCTTTCCAAGGGGATCTTTTGAATTTATGGGCACTTTAAGATTTCATTTGTTTTGGTGTTACTACTAATTCTATGAAATATTGGGGCTGTTTTAGGCATAATAAGTTATAAGGGGTACCTAAATAAAAACTAGAAAGATGGGGATAAGATATTAGTTCCATAAAGCTGTCAATGACTCCTGAGTGACCACATGCATTTAAACATGTGATTGTTATGGATTAAACACAAATCGACAAAAGCAGATGGACTTGACGACTTGACTCTTCATCTTCTTCTTGGATGCCGCTGCTACTGTCAGATCCCTCCCTCCCTCCCCCTCCCTCCCTCCCTGTGTTCCTGAAGTACCCGTAGGTGCAGCCGTGTGATATTATTTAATTTTGGACACGCACCCCATGCGCACCCATGCCGCACCTCGGTGCTGGTGGTGCTTCGTAGCTTGATTCCCACCTAAAAATCATGCTCAGAATATGACTAACGCACTCAAGTGTACGAGAGAATAACAATTAAGAGGGAATAGCAATCACAATCTACTAAAGTTGAGGAACCTTTCACTTACTAAAGTCGGAAACGATACTTCACATGTTTTTTTTTTTTTTTTTGTTGGGTGGGTGGGGGGGGGGGGGGGGAACATATGGTGTACTGCAGATGTAGGTTAGAGATTTCAAACCAGGGAATAAAGACATTGCATAGTGACAGATTTATGAAGACTTCATTCGCTACACAGATTGATGCAAAATCTCCTCACATTTTGTCCTCCACATTTATCATCATATAAGATATTATTGCAGTCTAAACGAAGAAAAAAACTTAGAATAATTTCAGTAATAATCGTCAATATACGTACCCTAGGGGCACGAGCACCCATCTCTTGAAATGCTCGAGGATTTTGTAAAAATGCCACCACTTCATTAATTTCTTCTCTCATAGACTCAACGCTCGCGAAGTCCCTCAACCGTATTGGTGGATTTTTCACCCTCTGCGTCAGTCAGTGTTCTTAAAAATTGCTACAATCATAATTCTTTTGACAATATCTTATGGTTTATATCTAAGTGCAAACCTTCATTTGGTCGAAAGCAGTACTTATGGGATCAACTCCAGCCTTCTTCTTGCGTCTGGTACTCTGCATCCTGTACTTGAAATAAGCTTTCTGGAAAATAGCAGAGAAATATTAAATGCAATCAATCTGGTGCGCACACCAACACTAGACACGAAAGGTACTTAAACTTTTGAGAGCACAGTTACTTAAGTTGTTTGATAAATTAAAACAGAAAATTGAGGAGGTGCAGGAATCTAGGATACAGTTATGAGACCTTAACTTAACGAGTAAGCTAGAGACGCATCGTAAACCGAAACTCTGTAACAAAGTACTGAATAAGGTAACAATAACTACTGCCTTTTTCACTCATCACTCCCTAGGAGCAGATTGTGACTTAACATAGTATGAGAGCTCTGGTTTGGCAACATACTAGATTCAATTCAGCCAGCTAGCATTGAGCCCTTTTTTCAGTACAATTTGCACTCCTTTTGTTTGTGCACTTGGTGGTAGTGAACCATAAGATTGTCTTTCACTCTATGTCTCTACGAGCAATAGGGGGCTTGCATGTGAGTGCGATGCTCAAGTATGATATGCATTCTTGGATCATTCTCTAATAGCACAAGCAGTGTCACCTGATTCAAGGTTTTGGAAAGGCTATGTCGTCCTGGTAAGAGTAGATGGTGAATATGAATGAGTACACTGTATGCACGGGGTAGGATTAGTTGGTTAGCTATTTCGGCATGGATCTCGTAGCATTTTTTTTATTCTCTTTTTCTGCATCTCTTCTGCAGCATATATACTCTTATACATAAACACTTACATAGGGAGCCCATCCTCACCCAGCGCTGGGATGGCTCCCTATATCCCAACCCATCTTGGACCGTTCAACACCGCCACGTACACGGTCCAAGAGCCGTTTTGTCAAATAAAAAGGACAGCGCGCTAGATAATCTGGTGGGCACAGTGATATCTTAATACCCTTCTCTCACCTATGTTACATGGACTCGGTACAAGTATCCGAGTCGGATACGTGTCCAAGTGTCGGATTTGTCTATTTCTCAGGCATGTGGACACGGCAAAATATTCCTATCTATTCTTGTACTTTACTTATTTTCTTAGTCTACTTGGTGTTTTAAGTTACGCATATGGTTTTAATTTAAACTGAGATCATCTCAAAGTAATAACAAATTAAAAGAAACACTATAATGTAGTATTCCTAGTGGCATATCGTACGGGATGTGTCGGACACATATCCCTTACCCATGTCCAAGTGTCGAGGGTCCGACACGGGTCATTCACGCATTTTGAAGAGTCCATGTAACATAGTCTCTCTCTCAGTCTATACCATCTCAACAATAGCCATATCTTCAACCCAAAAAGACACTGTGACACTATCGGGTGCAGTCTTTTTTGTTGAATTTAGGATACCACTAAGTCACAAGCTCACGGTTCACTGCTAATTCAAATAAAAACCCCTGTAAATTCAAATGACTGCCAGCCCAACTCATGAACCTTGTTCCCCTTCCAAACCTCTACTATAATTTACTGCCAGTTAATGCCAAAGTCCAGATTCAACTGCAGCCAAATTCCAATAAAAACCCAACCATTCAGTTCAACCAAGACCAGCATCTCTGGGATCAAAAGACACTGAATTACCATTCAGTTCGACCTACAAATCCAAACCATTGAACCTTGTTCCCCTTCCAAACCTCAGATGTAACTGAATTACTGCCAGTTAATGCCAACGTCCAAATTTAACTACAGCCAAATCCCAATCAAAACCCAACCCATCCAGAAAAGGAACAATGGTAAACCAGGTGGACTTGGGGGGAAAGAAATGTCACGAGCTCGACCTGGACCAGCGTCTCCAGAATAAAAAGACTGAACTACCCATTCAGTTCAATCTACAAGTCCAACAGATCAAAGGAATGAAACTATATCATCTTCCTTTCCGCATCCAAAAGCCCAGAAAAAGCAGGAAATAAAGTGGGAGATAACAAACCCGCCATAGGTTCCATTACCACACAATAGTTCTAACCAATTAGTCACACCACCCCCTATGGTTCCGGCTGGAACCATCGCTTGTCACTACCACCACAACGCCACAACCATCATTTCTAATCAATTTACCACCTAAAAAGAACCCGCCAAACAAATATATTCACAATAATAATACCAAACTGGGTACAAAACAAAATTGTTCCCTTCACCAAGCATTATCAGGGTGAATTATTCTTAAACAATATTTATAGATCTACAGATATATATATATATATATATATATATATATATATATATATGTGTGGGAGTTGATCCGTTGATAGCACTAGCAAAATGGGGTATTTTGCTAGCGCGATCTAGCCGTCCATCCTGAAAGATGGACGGCCCAGATCGCGCCTTTTTGGAAAACTATCAGTCGTCCGCGAGACTGTCTCGCGGACAGGTTTTTTTACCTTTTTGCCCTCCTCCCATGTCCGCGATACTGTCTCGCGGACGACATTCAGTTCCTGACATGTGTCAGGAAAAAGGCGCCCGCTACACAGTGTAGCGGACGACCTCTAGGCTGACACATGTCAGGACATGTCCCGTCGGTCGCTTCGTCCTTTACATATAACTCTCTCCTATTATAGATATTATTAATCAGATCGGGCAATCAGCTTTTTTCAGTCCGCTATATTCTCTCTCTCTCTCTCGACCGTCTAACCCAAGCCGCTACCCCATCTACTACGGCGACCCACATCTCCGGCGACACCACCGTCCTCCCCTCAACGCCGATCTCGATGGCTTCTGGATCGGAGACCACCTACGATTTTATTGGCAACTTGCACCTGGCAGGCAAACACTTTTTCAAAGTCATGATGCCGAGATTTGAGAATGAACTTGTAGGCCATCCCTCTTTCTCTATATTTTCGTGTGTTAAAAGTTTGATCTTTTGTTTTTCTTAATCAAAACTAACCTATTTTTTGTATTGTGTTTGGTAGGACATACCGGAAGCCTTTACCAATCAATTTACAACAATTCATGAGAGTGCAAGATTATATAGCCGCAAGGGGGCATGGCAGGTTGAAATCAGGCTGAAGCCCGACCGACCCCAAAAAAGCAATTCACAGAGGGTTGGAACGTCTTCGTGCGCCAGCATGGCCTCGAACTCGGGGACTTTGTAGTGTTTGAACACCTTGGGTGGTGGGATTTTCAAGTTGTAATCTTTGATCAAAGCACTTGTGAAAAAATTTCGATGCCCAAATGTGAACCCTAATTTACTATTAATAAAAAAATTTATGTTCTTGTTCATTATGTTTCCAAATTTTTTCTCGCTTAATTGTGCGGTTTTTTTTCCCTCCATATATTGAAATCGTTGATTGTGAATCGTACATTATTTATTGTTTATCGATATTGAGATTGTTGATTCCGTCGTTAAAACAAGTCTTCGGGCGCTAATTTATTAAAACAGCATTAACCTACTATGTCGCTAAAACAAGTCTTCGGGCGCTTAAAACTGCATTACGCTACATTGTATAGCTCTACAATATTGCGGACATAAGGCCTCCGCTTCGGCCGGGGTTCGGGAAGGTCGGAACTAAATGTCTGGTCCGTGCCAATCATTTTCTGGTCCAACACTTAGTTTTTATTTTTTGGTACTCTTTTCTGTGTCCACTATACTATGTAGCGGACGGCCTATCCGACCCTTAGTTTTTTTCTACGTCCGCTGTACTATGTAGCGGATGGCCCCGCAGAACACTTACTTTTTTTTGGTTCTGTTTTCTATGTCCGCTATACTATGTAGCGGACAGCCCCGCAGATTACTAACTATCTATATCCGTGATACTATATAGCGGATAGTCCCGCAGAAGTAAATGTCCATAAATAAATTTTGCATATAGCGGACACTGTTGACGTCACAGATACCTAGAGGTCGTCCGCTACACTGTGTGGCGGGCGCCTTTTTCCTGACACATGTCAGGAACTGAATGTCGTCCGCGAGACAGTATCACGGACATGGGAGGGCAAAAAAGTAAAAAAACTTGTCCGCCAGACAATCTCGCGGACGACTGACAGTTTTTCAAAAAGGCACGATCTGGGCCGTCCATCTTTCAGGATGGACGGCCAGATCGCTCCAGCAAAATACCCCATTTTGCTAGCGCTATCAAATGATCAGCTCCCTATATATATATATATATATATATATATATATATATATATATAGGGAGCTAATCCGTTATAGCGCTAGCAAACTGGGTTAAGTTACTGGCGCAATCTGGCCATCCACAGGCGATTTGTGGACGGTCCAGATCTTTTTTTTGAGTTTTTTTAATTCCGTCTGCTACATTATGTAGCGGACAATTTTTTGACCAAAATACCCTCTAGTTCGAGACAGTGCCCATCCGCTACATAATGTAGCGGACTATCTTTTTTTGACTTTTTTTCTCTTTTTATGTCCTTTCTTTCTTTAATGTTCTGACACACTCTCTCTCCTATCAATTTTCTGACTCTCTCTCTCTCCTCTCTCTGTTAAATACCCATCCGCTACATACTGTAGCGGATGATGGATGGAGCCTATTTTCTCGTTCTAGTACGACACAGTGATGCACTAAATTTTCATGGGCTTGAGTAATCATGACAACTTTACAGCAGAGAGAGAGAGTCAAAGTTAGCAAATGAAGGACCTCTCTCTCTCCTCTCTCTCTCTCTTTCTCTCTCTCTTACAGACCCCCCCTTCATCCATTTCTTTGCTCTCTCTCTCTCTCTCTCTCTCTCTCTACCCCTGTAAATTGTACTTAAATATATTAAAGGACCTCTCTATCTCTCTCTCACTCTAGCATAATCTGCTCTAAATGCTCACCGACTCCACCAAACTTCACTCTCTCTGGTAAGCTCCTTCATCCCTTCCCCTCTGGTTTATCCAAATTTGTCACCATCTGTGTGATAATCCACTGATGACCCCATTGAACCATCACCCTCACCTTTGTAAACCCCGTCGAAGCAGGATATACAGTTCACTTTGCCTGCTATGTTTTTTGTTAACACTGGATCGCAAGTTCTATAGACATGTTGATTTCAATTGATTGACTATTTATAAGTTGTAATATATTAAGCCACATAAGAAGACGAAGATTGTGTTTGATGATTTTCATGGTTAATGGTACTTGTATGGTGGGTGATGGAGAAAGATAAATGGAGGAGGATTGTTTCAGGTGTAAGGGCTGGCAATTGAATCTGATTTAGTAGGGGTACATGATATGGTGGTCTAAGGCACTTTCGGAAGAAGCATAGATAAAAAGGAGAGAATTCGAAATCCTTCAACTGATTTCGAAATTCGAGATCCTTCGACTGATTTTTAGAACCTTTCGACTGATTTAGAAATCGGTCGACTGAATTCACTCCAACTGCCCTTCTTCCCTTTACGACTGTTCTTTGCCTGCAAAATCTGTCCAAACTCCTTACTTTCAATCATCTCGCAAGGCTCGACAAGTGTTTCACGCTCGAAGTTTCGCTCTTCAGGACGAGAGTGACGAAGAATGATCCAATAACCAACTAGACGGACTCCTTGTAAGGCTACACCTCAACCATCGGCCGCTCCACCGCCTCACGATCTGTCTCAGCCTGCGATTTTGCCGTCCTCACCGCCTCACGATCTGTCTCAGCCTGCGTCTTCGTAGGAGCGTTGGTTGTGGTGGTCGGAGCTCGGGGAGGAGGCGAAGGCCTTTGCTGCGGTGACGTCGGAGTCGAGCTCGACCGTGTTGCGGGCTGTTGTCGTTGCTACGAGGATGAGAGAGAGAGAGAGAGAGAGAGAGAGAGAGAGAGAGAAGAAGAAGAAGAAAGGAGGGCAGATGAGGTCAGACCAGTGTTATTAAAGGCACAAGCACACCTAAGGCGTAAAAGGCCCCTGGAGCCTAGGCGCAAGGCACAAGGCACAAGCGCGAGCCTTTTCGAAGCAAGGCGCAATATTAAAATATATAAAAATAAATAAATAAAAGTGCATTAAATAAAAAAAAATTAAGTAAAAAAAATTTAGAACATGACAATTAACAAACTTCTAAACATTAGAGAAAGTTTCAAATACCAACATTCTAATTTAACAAGCTTCCAACAATAAAAATAAATTCTGCTTTAAAAAATTAGATCGATCTCAATGAGAATCGGCATAATATAGGGACTAAAAATTCAAATCTTTTCTCAAGACTGAGCTTTGGCCTTATGAACAATATAAAGTGAAGCTAACAAATCAGTTAGGTCTCCTAATTTAGCCATGTGTGCTCTGTCTTCAACAGCTTTCACAGAAAGGTTAACGTAGTTGGTGAGCAATTAGCGATAAAAAGTGTTTCATCGCTAACAAATTAGTTAGGTTTTATATTTTAGTCTTAAAAAAAGTGTTTTGACTTGGTAAAGACAGAAAGGGTAAAATACTAAAAGAGAAATCAACGGTCCACGTGAAGACAAGAAGCCAAATCGAACGGTTACACATCGTGCGCCTAGCTTTGCGCCTCCCACCCCGCTATGCGCCTAGAGCCTGGGCGCAACAAGGTGCGAGCCTTATTGAAGGCGCTGCGCCTAGGCCTAGGCGAGGCGCGCTTTGTGCGCCTAGTTGCGCCTAGGCGCGCCTTTTATAACACTGGGTCAGACATGTCAAGAGAGAAAAAGAAGTGTGCCTCTGTCATGTCCGCTATATTATGTAGCGGACGGAGTTGGAGGGTATTTATGTCAAAAAATTGTCCGCTACATAATGTAGCGGACACCAGACATGTCAGAAAATTAATCTGACAAAGGAGTCAGAAAAAAAGTACCGCCTATGTCCGCTACATAATGTAGCGGACGTAACTGGAGGGTATTTTTGTCAAAAAAAAAACGCAAAAACAAAATCTGGACCGTCCACAGATCGCGCGTGGAAGGCCAGATCGCGCTAACAACTTAACCCAGTTTGCTAGCGCTATCAACGGATCAGCTCTCATATATATATATATATATATATATATATATATATATATATATAAGGGCCTGATCACCATGTAGCCAACCATTGAAAATCGTGGAAGCCTCAAATCGCCCTTCTTCTTCCTTTCTTTTTTTCTTTCTATTTGACAATATCGCCAGTCTGACCCTGCAAGCGTATACCAAAATGGCCCGGTCCCTCCCTTTAGTAAAAAAGAGAGTTCCATAAAGACCCCCCCTTGCAGGGACAGTTTGGAAGGGAGCTTTTTTCTCTCTTCTTTCTTCTCCCCCTCCCCTTCTCCCCTTCTCACCTCCGGCAGCCACAATTAAGCGCGCGCACACATAGAACACGTGGACAGTGCGTGTGCACAACATTGTGTGCATGTGTGTGCGTGCGGTGCGCAACTGTGTGCGCATGTGTGTGTGTGCGCACGCGCTTTGTGTGTGTGCGCGCTTTGTGTGTGTGCGTTTGTGTGGGCAATGGGTGGAGTGGTGGGAGGACTGGGAGGGGAGGTGGGATGCGTGGTGGGAGAAAGGGTGGCGGGAGGAAGAAGGGCTGCCGGAGGTGAGGCAGGGAAGAGGAGGAGGGGGGCAGGTGGAGGGGAGAGAGGAAAGGGGAATAAAAGCTCCTTGCAAACTCTTTTCTAAAGCTAAAGGGAGGGCAGGGTTATTTTGGAAATATTGAGAATATGCACAGTCCGAGCCCTTGCAGGAGCAGGCTGGCAAGATTTTGTATCAAAAAAAGAGAAAAAAAAAAGAATAGAGCCGTTCGCGGTGTTCAACGGTCGACGAGATCACAGCTACAAAAATAGCATTTTTTTCTAGTGCTAAATGAGATCAGGACCTACATATGTACATCTATATGTAAACAACACATATATGGACATATGCATATTCATGTGCATATATGTACATAGATACATGTATATATTTGGGATCCCCATACGTTTACATGTGTATCTGTACTTCTTGATCTATGATACTTTCCCGAGAAATGGGAAATTGCGCATTACACAAACTTCTTACCAAACACCAAAAAAACCAAAATTTAACCACAGGAGCATCATGCTTCAACTCGGGCTATCCCAATAAGACAGACACTACTGGTGGTAGGGAAGTCTGGAACTCTGATCCTAAGCTTTCAGCACAGAGGGTAAATGAACACATGAAAACCATGCCTATGCACAAACTTGGACCTCAAGAAAATCTACGCTGGGTAATACCCTGCATCATGTGCATCAGGAAATCAAGCAAATCAGTTGTCATATTTACCTTTTTCTGGACCGAAAATAGATTCAAGAGAATATTTCTTCATATACACTCAACCTGGACCTCAGATGCACTAGACAGCCTCAAATGGAGGAGGATTGGTCAAATACCCTTGGAAATTGGAATAGCAGAAATCACCCTATGAAATGTTTTATAAAATGAATCCAGATCACTACCAGAATCCTTTACAGTACTCGGTTCATTATACTTCATCAGGGTGATTATTTTGTCAACTTCCAGAATCACTTCAGCCTCTCAATAAAGGGGTTGGTCAAAAAACAACCATCACAAAATTTACGCTGATTTTCTCAACCTCCAGAATCGCTTCAACCTTCCCATGAAGTAGTTATTATAAAAACAGCCACTACATTATTTCTTCCGGCCATAAGAGATCACTGTCATGATTTAAGAGGAGTGCGCTAAACAGGGGAAGGAAGGGATAAATGGACGCCACAGGATAACACGGCTAAATCTAGCAGATTCCATCTTTTAGTTGAGTAAGCAACTGATGTTGATATGGAACGTAAACCTTTCAGTTGCAAGAAAATATCATACCACTCTTCGCAACTTCCGAAAGTTTGGATCCCTGCGGATAGGCCCAAATCCAAGAACCCTTGGAATCTTCCTTTTCAGAAAACTGAAAACATTAAACAGCACATAGCCATATATGATGGTTCTGATGAAAAACCAAAAATACCACCAAAATTCATCTGTATTCCTTGATCTAAAACGCATCTCAGCCTCAGACTGCCACTTCAAATACCACGTTGAGCCCACAGATTGGTCTATATACTCCGGCCATGCCATTCCCAACTGCATCCTTGCCTGTAAAACGAAAGCTAGAAGATTAAGCATCATATAAACTCGTTACAAAGCAAGCACAGAATTCCTAGCAACACGTAAAGATAAGAAATAAAATAAGCAAGCATGGCAAGTCAAAAGCTGCATAGATACTTACTGGGTAAGGGATAAGGAATTCCACGAGAGGAAAAAAGATCACCATCACTATGTCGTCATTTAAATTTCTGATTTTCTCAAAAGTCCACTCTCTCACATATGATATAATCTTCGTGTTCCACAAACCATTCACTAATTGATGAGAGAGCCTCATTATCAACAGAAACTGTTGACTGAAATTCAGCTCTGAGAAAGGAATCCACATGAGCTGAACAGCAGTTGGAATTCTAGTTGCAAGCATCCGCAAGTACAAACCATCAAACCCTCCAAAATCTTCATAGAGCATCTCAAATTCCTGGAAAACGAATGACATATTGAGAGTCGCAAGGACAAAGCTTTGACATATATGAAACAGAAACTACGCCTTATAACCTTAATATCGACGTAATACTCCTTGTCATCCCCTTTTAGTGATATATACATGGCAGCCCAATCATGCCTAATTCGAGCATTCTCCACAAGTTTCCTGGACACAGCATAGGGAACAGCTATTGGATCTATTTCCCACCTACTTCTTTCTTCATTATACCAAGTCTTTGATGTCACTCTATCCCGATCCAGTAAGATACGTTCCTACAAGAAATGTTTAAGACGTCGTCTTCATTATAAATCCACGAAAAAGGTGCATCAAGAGCCACGTAGAAACAACCAAGTAGATAATCTTTGAACTATCATGGAAGTTAACAAGAAACATGAACTCTTCAAAACAAACAAGCAATAAATGTTACGTACAGCACCAGAAGTTGCACATACCTTAGAGGAATTTTCAGAAAAATAATGATGTGCACAAGGAGAAGAGGCACAAAATGGCAATTAAACTTTTAAAAGATATCAAAGTGTATGAAAACGTGGAATTAAGTTTTACATAAGCATTCCACACCAGCGTTTTACCATGTACTTGAGGAAACACATGAGAAGATGGACTGAGTTAATAAACAGCTTTAAGTGCTAAATAATATAGAAAAAGAAAGGAAGTTAGCCTCGATAGATCAATCTGGCAGATGTACTTCAAAGATGCTGAGTAGAAACTAAAACACCATTAGAGAGACAAATGATGTTTACAGTAGAGAGAAAGAGATTGACATCTACAACAGCCCAAAGTGAACCACATAATTACAACAAAAAATAACCTTCTAAAGAAGTGAAGGCCCCTGATAAAGCAGCCTGCCTTTCAACACACTTAGACTGTAGAAGACAGAGATTCCAACAAAGATTCGAATTTGAGGTGAAAGCAATTTTGATTTCAAGTTCAACAAACATGCAAAAATCAGAAAAATACACGTGATGACAAACACATTTGCAAACACAAAATAAAGGAAATAAAGCAGCTAAAATTGTAATTAACACAACACAATCAAGGGATTTGACTAGGAAATCGGCCAAGATTTCATGAAATAGAGGAGCACATGGCGCAAGTAAACGTATAAGTCAAGTATTACTACTAGTTAGGGAAATACTTGCCTGTCTCTGGGCCACGTACTTTTTACCAAGTTCAACATCTTCTAACAAATTTCTTTTAAGGTCTGCCTTAGTTTCTTCACGCCACTTCTTCCAACCATGAAACAAATGGAGGCGAACAGCTTTTGGAACCACAACCTCCTTACCTCCAAACATCCACTTCAATTCAACTTCGGGGAAACCCTTCACAATATCATCCACGGAACTGTTTACAAGAACACGTTTTTCTGCACCAGATTTTTTCATCTTTTTACGTATGCCAGACTCCATATTCCTTTGCATCTCACTTGACTCTTGAAGTGCCTGCTTTATGCGTTGAGCAAATTCCACTGAATCTTGGTCAAAAAGATGTCCAAAATACTTGTCTTCCAAAATATTTGACAGAATCATCTGCTCCAAGATTTGTCTTTGTGCAGCTTGCAGCTCTTTCTGAATGTCATATTTAGAAAGCTTGGTAAGAGAGCGTTTAGACACACTGCAAGAACATAACACCCATATCTACTTTAATAGCCAATCCCGGGGAAAGCTTGTCATTGCAAATCATCGAATTTCCATTGGACTAATTCATAAACAAACACCATAGCCAACAGAACTAATTGCCAAACGTTAAATAGCATGGCCTAGACTTTCAGACATGAGGAAGAATCAAGAAGAAATGCAATCTTCAATAGCTCATGTTTTGAATTTGCAATTATAAATCTGCAGGTCATGCGCAAATGCTCATTGCAATATAAAAGCTCCAAATTATTTAAGTTTGGAATGATTTAACCAATGCATTTTAACCATCACACCACTTTTGAGGAGTTGAATAACAAGTACATTGACATTTTCTTTCTTTTAATAGGTCGCATTAATAACAAAATTAATTCTATTTCCCCTACTAGGGATGTATCCTCTTTGCCAGATATCAGCACAAAGTTAGTACTGACACTCTTACATCAACTTCCTTCAAGTGATAATACTTTTAAGTAAGATCCACAACAGCTTAAGACACTGACAAGATGATCAACATGGTGCCTCTAGCCCATCATACTACAATCCCGGTACTACAAGACCAAAAAAGAATCAGTTGTATATGGTATAACCTAAAAGTCAGAACAAACCATTGCTATTCCAGTATGTATTTTGTCGACAAGAAAATTGAAATCAAACGAGCTATTAATTTCAAAAGCTCATCTCAGAATGCACCAGTAGTTGAAGTGTGTAGTGATACTAAGGCAGAACATTTATGAATGTATACTGTTAAGAGAATAGACCAGATAGCAGCAGTAAGACGTTCAGAGAAGTGAATTAGGTCTGTACACAGTTAAACCATCATATTCATGAACTGAAAGGAGGAAAGATGCCCAAAAGTGGAAAGCCAATTGGGACTATGGACAGCTGAACCAACTCCTCTGAGGTCTACCATATAATAATCACACAGCCAAAACATAAACTTGGCAACATTAACCATCAATGCCACACTGCAGCTTGTAGAGATATTGAGAATGTAAACACCAACACTACATGTAGTGCTTCACAATGTGTCTGGAAGATCAAGGATAATAAGCGCATTCATATCCTCAACTTTCTGAATACATGCATGTATAAAATAGATAAAACTTTCTATATTACGTGGACTGAATTACTGCAGTTATCAATCTGGAACTACAAATCATTAACAGCAGTGAATTTAATAAATTGTGTAATCACCTGCCAATGTTATCTGTCTCATTTTCCTATAATACCCTCAAGCATACAAAAAGTGCACCAACTTTTGCCCCTTAACAACTACAATTCATCCAAAGAATGATACTGTGTGCTCAATTACCTGAAGTGATTCATGCTCATGGAAAGTTTATGAAAAGTTTAAGATTGTGATTGTATAGTTACCTTCCGCTGCCTGTCTCTCTCATTTTCCTCTTAAAACCCTCCACCAACAGCTCGCTCTCCCTCTGAATAAATGAAAGCTCCCTAACTCCAACACTAAGAGCCAGCGTCTCTCTCCTCGAGATTGCATCTTCAATCTTGCCAATCTTCTCCCAAACCTCATTATATTCCTTTTCACCCTCAATCACCTCCTCTTCCAGCTTCGCCGCCCGCTCATTCCCCTCCTCGCCCCCTCCTCTCTTCCTCAGCAAACCCTCTCGCTCCCTCTTCGCCCACCCAACAGCTTCAAGAATCTCATCCAAACGACTCATCAGCACCTCCTTCTCCCCCTTCAAAACCCTCAATTCCGCATACATTCCACTCAAGATCTCCTCCTGCAGCTCCTTCCTCCTCGTTTTCATGTTCCTCAACGCCACCTCGACTTTCTTTACGTCCCCATTTTCACTCCTGACCTCCTCCATAACCCTAATTAACTCCGATACGGTCTCCAACAACTTCCTCGTACAATTCGAGTATTCATGACCCTTCCGGCTCGATTCTTCCTCCTTTTCTCTAGTTTTCGTGTTCCCAATCGCCTCGCTGGCAACCGGGGCAGCGAGGGCAGGCGATTGAAACCCTCGGATTGGGCATAACGCGATGACAACCCAGAACAACGCGAGTGCAATTGGCTTTGCAATTCGGTTGAGGACATTTTCGTCAGTACGGGGAGTTGGGTTTCCTTCCTGTTTGATTACAGGTGATAAGTTTGGAAATTGGAGTGCGTTGGTGGCACTGCAGGTAGTGAGGGGATTATGTGAGGGTTTGACTTGGAGCGTTGTCCGGGTTAGACGGCGATGTTGACGGTGGCGCGCGGGGAAGGCGAAGAAAGGGATTTGAAGGGAAGGAGGGAGTGTGGGGAGAAGGGTGGTGGTGGTGAAATGAGGCGGGGTTGAAGTGGAATACATGTGTGCGAGTGTGCTTAAGGAAGTGATAGTGGGGGGCTGAGAGGAGACATGACTGGAGAGTGGAGAGAGCTGAAGACCGGAAAAGGATTGACTATTGGAAGGCCGGTTGAGGAGGTAGAGAGAGCTACGCCTACTTTCAAACGGGAAAAGAAAGAGGGAGCAGCGAACGAGAGATAAGACACCTC
The DNA here is from genome assembly GCA_033070095.1 of Escallonia herrerae. Classification (NCBI taxonomy): domain Eukaryota; kingdom Viridiplantae; phylum Streptophyta; class Magnoliopsida; order Escalloniales; family Escalloniaceae; genus Escallonia; species Escallonia herrerae. The sequence goes on along the minus strand of JAVXUP010002217.1, from coordinate 42,747 downwards.
TGGGTTTGTGACAAAAGCTCTCCAAATTTTGATGCCTTCTTTGGCATTTTCATTTTGTGTTTTATTTGTCTGGGAAGCACAGTAATATCTCTAAAATCTCCCTAATTGTCAGCTCCATGGCTCATCCCACTCCCCACCTTTTTTTCCTTTCCCAACGACATTCTCCACCTATAGCCTCCCCAACCCTTAGTATCCCTCACCACCACCACCATCAAATAGGCGGAATCGGTAGTCGAAGGTTGGTGTTAAGGCCGCGATGGTGGCGGTGGTGATCGAGGATGGTGTAACAACGGTTTCGAGTTGCAAATGGTGGTGGAGAGAAAAATAAATAGTTGTGGGTGCGGTTGTATCGGTGGTTGAGGGTAGCGTTGCGGGGTACAGTAGAGGTAGTGGGCTACGCATGGTGGTGGAGAGAAGACCGATGGTGGTCTGTAGCAGCCGTGTGGATGCGACTATGTCATCACGATAGCAAGAAAGGAGATAAAGTCTGAAGTGTTTGGTGGTGGCCATGGTGAATGCGGTGGGGCCGTTGTTCTTCGTAGTGGCACGGAGTTGGTTGATGATGGTGTCATGGTGCAGTGCTCTGATGGTATCAAAAGGGTACATGAATAATTTTTGTTTTGTACTTTTTTCTAGCATTAAGTGACGGTTGATTGGAAAAAGTTTTCACACTTCTCTGTTTGAGTGAGTGAGATTTTTTTAATATGATAAAAGTACATAACAAGAAAAAAAAATCATTGGTCGCAAAGTAAAAATGCTACTGAACATGCCCTTAACTCTTCCGCTCCGAATTTATTAGTAGATTGAGTTAAATCATGTGCCCTTGTATTGTGTTAATTCAAATTTTTTGAAGTTTGAAGAGTTCTAATAGTATTATCTATTCTCATATATTTTTTTAGTATAAACAAATATTACATTCACAAGGGTTCATTCCCACATTTGGTTTAAGTACTCTAACCAAGGAACTCCAACATATTAATTGTTTACTTTACTCTAACTCTGTCATCCATTGACATTAGAGATTCAAACAAAATGTGCTTTCTTCTTAAGTTTGAAAACTTTTATGGTCCAAAAAAATAATAATTAAATTTCAAAAATCAAAGAACAAATCTGGCAGCTCGTTATATATTCAACTCAGTGGTCTAGAGAAAAAGTTGAAGAATGACCCAACCTTCCTCTGATCGTAGAATTTTAGATTCAAGGTTTTCATACGTTTACAAAGGGAATGATAAATTCAATGGAAACCTTTTCATAAAGGAGTTGAAAATTGTATAGGAATCAGATTTGGTTGTTGGTGTTGCCATGGAGAAGTATTGTAACAGTGGTGATGATGGTGGGACGATATAGGCATTGGTCGAACTTGTTAGCAATGATAGGGGCGGTGGAAGGTAATGGTGCGATGATGGGGTAGTGGGAATGTTTGCAGGTGGCGTGCAGTGGGCTGGATGACCATGGTGGTGGTGATGGGTTGGCCGAAGAAGATGATCGTGGCAGCGACGGAGCAGCAATGACAAGTGTAATTGCTTTTAAAGAAGGGCTTATCAACTTTTGGTCCCAATATACTTCTCAAGGCGAAGGCAATGCTTTCCTCAGGGCACTTGAGCTTTAGAAATTATATGAAATCCAACTTTTGATAATGCTAGTGGTGGTACGGTTTGATTGGACCAAACTTATTAAGTTGTCCTTCAGTTGGACTTAGTAAAACTGACAAGTCATCTGCGGGGTATGGGTGTCGCTGGTTCGGCTAGAATTTACCCGGAGTTTTGCTGGCAACATTTTATTTTATTTTTTTTGGACCCATGCCTTGTCCACCTTGGGGCAGGTAATAAATACTGCGGCCTCTTTGTCTTGTTTATTTTATTTTCGAATAGCACTATCTAAAACAAAAAACAACCACCTTCACTTTCATTTCTTTCAAGTTTGCAGAGAATGTTAAGCTTTAAACAAGATGATTTCAACTCAACAAAAGTATAGGCAACTAAGATTAAAAAGAACACTAAACTACTTCAAGAAAATAGAACCAAATTAGTCATTAGTAACAAACATAATTTGAAACCATGAAATGGAAGCACAAATCCATAAAAGAAGGTTAGACAAACTCATTGAAAATGCGTACTTAATCATTAAAGTGAAACTTCAAAAGATTCATAACGTTCAAGATGCTCTCTCAAACTTAAAGTTGTATAAGAAGGCTTTTTGAAATGCGTTGCAACGTTGCATGACTTACACAATGCCTTATCTTTTCCGTCATCATCTTTGTAGAATTCATTCTCTTCAAAAAGCTTATATTCATCATCCTAAGTATTTTACATGTGGGTATGTAGTATCGATAGACAAATTGAATATTCATACCTAGTTTTTTGGTCTAGTCCGGGTCTACCGGCAGACCATGGGTAGGCTTTGTTAGGTCTAGCTTTAGCTGGCCAAAATAAGATCAAATACCAGTTAGACTATGACTTATGTTTGCAACAATCACTTAAAACATTGGTTATTTTTTGGGCTAGTTCAATCCAACCTACTTAATATTCATTAATTAAGTTTTTCGGTGCACTGGTGTCATAACTTTAGTGCTTTTGAATAGTGTTCAATTAAAAAAAATAATAGGCTGGGTGATAATTGGCAGAATATTGTGACAAGGATAACTACTTATAGCAAAAAAAGGTCAAGGTCTAACCAGTATTTTAATCTCAAAAGTATTAACACCAGAGTTTAACTAAAATGTGCAGACAAACTATAATACCCCAAAACTTTTCTTTTCTTAAGCTAAATTTTTCTTTAAAAGTTTGTGTTCTTTTCGAAATATTGAGAGAAGTGTGAAAAATCAATTCTGGGGGATTCGGTCAAATGAAACTTTGATTCATTCGAATGAAATGGGAGAACTGAGTCATGTTAACGCAACTGAAGTTTTCAGTCGAAGAAAAATAGTTTTCGGTCGAATGAATAGTTTTCGGTCAAAGGGAAATAGTTTTCGGTCGAATGAAAAATCAAGATTTTGGAAAGACAATTTCGCGGTTGAAGTTTTCGGTCGAATGAAATCTCTTTTGCTTCAAATGAATAGTAAAATTTTACTTTCTTGTAAATAGTCTCTTTTTTTCCAGCTCTTTCGTTCTCTGTTTCTTTACATTTGCAGCGGGGAGAGAGAGATAGATTAGAAGGCTTGGGAAGCTCATTTGGTATTAAGGTGGTAGTTTGAGGTTTTTTATTATTCGGAAGCATAATTGAGGTAAGGAATTTTATCGCTTTTTGCTGTGGGAAGGTACTTTTGAAATCCGAAAGGTTATGCTTTGTCCAATTCTGTTCATTCTTATTGGTTCACTTTTGGTTTGTTTAACTCTTGCTTTTGTTTATAACATTGTGTGCCCTCCTCCATTTGTATCTTGATGAGACATCTTTGCATTTGTATATTTGTGGCCGTCAATTTAAGATTGACATTGACTATATGGAACAACTTTCAGAATTGAGAGGGTCCTTTGGACATATGTTTGTGATGTTAGCGAGCAATAAACTCCTAGCATGCTACCGGTAACACACGTTTGATATTTGTATGTTTTGTTCGACATTTGGGTCTTATGGCGAACATAGTCTTCGTATGTTTGTAGCATACCCGACATATATTAGCAATGTGTTATGGGATTACATGCTTAACTTTGTTACTTCCTTATTTGATAATAAGATATGGGTTGCTCTTTCCGTTTGATATCACCATTCGTTTCTGTTTATCTTACTTGATAACTTATCTTTTTGTTACCTTACTGGGCTATTTGAGCTCACCCCTTTTCTTTCTACCTTGCCTTTGCCACAGGTGAAGGAAGTGACAACGAATGATATGGCATTGATGGAGTTTTGAGATAGCTTTTACATAGTATCGTAAAGCTTGTATTGTAACTTGAGTATCTTACCCGAATAGGGATCTTTTGATTGCAATGTATTGGAACATTTTGTTTAGCCGCTGCTCATAGACAATCCTTTCGTGAGGGAATATTTTTGAAAATGTATTGTGATAGACTTTTGTTATATATATATATATATATATATATATATATATATATATATATATATATATATATATATATATATATATATATATATATATATGGAAATATTTATATTAGAGACTTTTAGGCCCCGTTTGACAAAAATTTTTTCCCTTTTTTTTTCAGTTTTAAAAACTGAAAAAAAAAGAGCGTTTGGTAACCATTTTTTTTTCAATTTAAAAAACCAGTTTTTAAACTGCAGAGTAAAAAAAAAAACTCCAAAAAACTGGTTTTTTTTTTTCACTTTTGGTTTTTTTTTTTCGACCACCACCACCACCCTCCCACCGCCGGCAGCCACCTCAGGCGACCACCGCCGGAGACTGCCGATAACCACCTCCGGCCGCCGGCGACCGCCGGCGACCACCGGTAGCCACCTCCGGCCGCCGGCGACCACCGCCAGAGACTGCCGGCAGCCACTTCCGGACGCCACCTCCCAGATTCTCAAGCCAATTCCATTCAACATGCCATTTGTTGCCCAACTTTGCCATAAGAAGATGGTTAAAGCCGGTTGTCCTACCTCAGCCCAAAGACATTTTGAAAGACTCCGTCAACGATGTTGAGAAGAAAATTCACTTTCCAACAATGCATACTAGACAATCACTGGGCAATTCTTTCTAACCACTTCATCGATTCTTATTGAAATTCATATGAATGCTGAGGAAATATTGTCCTTCGAGTCTGAGTCCGTCTCAATTTTGGACCGTTAGGGCAGTAGCTTCACTTTTATTAGGAACCGGTAGTTCTTTAACGAGAATTGGAATTCATGAGTAGACCGAATTATAGCCCATTATGTTGCCCTTGGGATACAAATAGATTTATTGATCAAAACTGTGTATTATTGCGCACTAGCATAGGCAACTTTCATATGACTAGCGACATGTTTGCTTTTCTCTTCTTGTGCGCGCGTGTGATAAGTAAAGGAACCAAAATAGAAATCTTACTTTAAATTTCACCATGGTATCGTGACAAATGGAGAGCTTTTAAGGAACTTGAAAAGAAATGACTTGTAGCATCCTAGATGGGTATATATGAAAGAGATATGATCGGCATCCCATGAGTCTGCTTGCTCACACGTTTCATACTCGAGTGTCATATGAGTAAGCCGAGTGGTAGAGCGAGAAGCATCATTCGTAATGGTGACCCAAATTCGTCTCTCGAATATCGAAAAGAATCATAATATTCAAATCGCAACTCATTGCCCCACGAAACTCTTAACTGACGTGTCTTGTCTACGTGGTATGTAAAGCTTTGTAAATTCACCCGCGGTTTTTGAAGCTTTTTTTTTTTCCTTTTTCTTTTTCATTTTGAGGGGACCTAAAAAGAAAAGGAAAAAGAAAGAAAGGGAGAGAATTCAAATGCAGAGAGGATTCGGGTGGAGCAATTAGTTGTTCAAGAACGGGGTAGAGTTCTGCCAAGAAAAGAATTCATTACGAATAAGGTGAAGGCGGAAGTGCCTCTGATCAAGTCTTTGCAGATTCTTGAACCCAAGCAATTGGGAATTCGGAATTCCATCAGTCGGTTTGGAATTTGGATAGCCTGTTACCAGCAATTACGCGTACTAGTCGCGGAATGCCGCTCTAGTTTTGACAAATTGGAAGACCACGTTAGGGTTTTCAAGAATTCCGGAAAATTGGATTTTGTAAGTAACTCTGTCTTGAATTCGGGCTTTCCTGAATTATTATTAGGGATAGCTCTGTTGTGTCCTGCCATGGCTGGCGCTAGGGTTTTGGAGTACAGAGATACTGTTCTAAGGAGTTCTGATTTGGACATTTTGAGGGGGCCCTGTTATCTGAACGACCAGATTATAGGTTTCTATTTCCAGTATCTTGCTTCGTCGTTTGATTGCGACGACCTTTTGCTGGTTCCACCATCCTTGTCCTTCTGGCTTGCCCACACTCAAGACCTTGACAATCAGAGTGTCGCCTCTATGAATTTCTCTAACAAGGAAGTCATTATCTTTAGCGTTAACGATAACGAGGACTTTGGTGGACATGATGACGGCTCGCACTGGAGCCTCCTTGTTATGACAGGTCCATGAATGCTTTTGTACACCATGACAGCATGCAAGGTGCTAATAATCTTCACGCTGTCAAGCTTTATGAAGCTGTCAAGCCTTTCGTAGGCGGTGCCTCCTCCTCCACCAAGCCAAAGTCGTCCTCATCCAGCACAAGGAACAATAAGAAGAAGAAGAAGGAACCAACAGCAAACAAACCCAAGCCCTCTGCTGCTTCTACCGCCCCTCCTGCTTTCATAGAGAGTTCTTCCACGCCTCACCAAACGAATGGTTACGACTGTGGTCTCTACGTCATCGCCATTGCCAGGATCATATGTCAGTGGCATGCTAGCAATTCGAAGAAGAAAGCTGAAAACTGGTTCCCTGCTCTTGAGAAGCACGTGAATGCGTCTGTGCAGTTGACACTGCGAGACGAAGTCATGAAGCTTATTGAGGATCTCAGGATTGATGACTGAATATTGTCGGGCCCTGTTCTCTGTTGGAGTTCCTGCCTGCTAGTTTCACCCTTTCGTACAGTTTCAAGAGCTTCTTTGTAACGTACCGGGATAAAATCCAACACCAATCGCAACATTTTTCGTTATTCCGTTCTAAACTTGATAATTAGCGACGCTTACTGTTATTTCAATTTGTTACCACCCTCTCTATATAAGAGGCGTGAATCTGTTAGTGAAAAATGGAAAATGTGAATCAGAAAATCTCTCCTCTCTCTCTATCATTTCTGAAGTTCTCACTCTCATTCATTCTCCTTCTCAGTTCTTCAATTTTCAGCTCATCAATACCAAACAACCATAACCCTGTTAAGCCATAGTCGGTAACGTCTCCGGCTTAATACGTTATAAATGGTATCAGAGCCTCTTAATTGGGGCCTGAATTAGTCGTTTAGCCGTTGGAAATTCTTCTAAACCTCACCATTTCCAAAATTCTTGTAAGAGCAATTGAAGATGCCTTGTTTTGTGAAGAACAATGAGTTCACTCAACCTGAGATATATGAACTCCAGGAAGTAATGGAAAATCAATTTACGGCATTACGACGTAAGGATGAGTTCAGTTGAAGGCACTATAAGGGACCTTCAACGGAGCAACTACGCCTTGCTCCAGAATCTCACAGAAATCAAGTTTAAGGAATTTCATTGCACAGATAAACTCCAACATAGAATCTCCACCGCATCAAGATCAAGGCGACCCTAGCCATAGCCAATTCTATTATTACACGGATCTGCCAAATTGCACTCCTCAATCAAGTGCAAAGTTATAGTCGGCGGATCGTGCAAGGACGAGCCAAACATAGAACTCTGGGGAGCATCTACATGGTACACCACCTCCTATCGTTCAGTGTCGCAATTATACCGCAGAATATCTAATGGAGCTAGATAAAGAAAAGGATCAACTCGGTGATGCTCTACGCTGTTGTGAGATCGAGTGCCGAATTCAAGGTCAGAATCTGAAGGAAGATGATATTTGGCAAATCGAGCAATCACACGATATCTCATTGATGAACCTTTTTCTCGTATGGGCAACAAATGTCATCCGTCTGTAAATATGTAGATGATTTTTTGCTACTCAGCTCTTGGGTTTCAATTTATTTAGGACGAGAACCTTCTGAAGAAATCAATGTCAAATGTTTTGTTGACGGTCTCAAGGCCGAAATCAAAGACCTAGTGCATAAATTGCATAAATGGAGTCCTTTGACCTTATCAACACCCATTTTTGTGGCCAAATACGTGGAAAATACTTGTGAAACCAAGGTGTTCAACGAAAGGTCCAAGAGAATGCTCACTGGCGATTGCTCGTTTATTTCCGTTTCTGAATCAACATCTCAAACTACAGAAAGGACAAATGATTCAATACACAATACAGAGGCAGATGGAGATGCATTGGAAGTGCGAGAATACTCACTGAGTATTGAAGATGGTGATTATCTTGTTTTTCCTGGAGTGGTACTCAAATTAAGGACGGAGTCAATTATTTCATTGACTATATAGAGAAGATACCACCAATCATTGACTGGGCGAAGCACACAAGGGATATTTTAGATGTTGGTTGTGGTGTTGCTAGCTTTGGTGGACAAAGACTTTATTACTATATCCTTTGCTCCAAGGGATGAAAATGAAGCTCAGAGCCAAATTGATGAGCAGAACAAGGGATTCTGCTCAGAAGTTGTTGGTGCATATGCTCAAAGTCCCCTCACTACGTTTGTGTTTGATGTGGGTGGAAGAAATAAAAGGATAAATGATGGGCAGCTTGGGTTCCCATCCTTGAGGACAAGGATGATTTTGAGGGGTTGGGAATGTAACGTACCGGGATAAAATCCCAGATGAAACTCAGCCGTTTTGCTGCATTTTTTGTTATTCCGTTCTAAACTTGATAATTAGCAACGCTTACTGTTGTTTCGATTTGTTACCACCTCTCTGTATCAGAGGCGTGAATATGTTAGTGAAAAATGGAAAATGTGAAATGTAAATAAGAATTCTCTCTTCTCTCTCTATCATTTCTGAAGTTCCGTCTCTCTCTCTCTCTCTCGTTCATTCTTCTTCTCTGTTCTTCAATTTCAGCTCATCAATTCCATTAACCAAGCAACCATAACCCTGCTAAGCCATGGTCGGTAACGTCTCGGGCTCGATACGTTACATTCTTCTGCCAATCCACGGCGTCAACAAGCTCCGAGCTTCATATAGGAGTCATTCTCATGGAAAGGCTGAATTATCATCCCCACCCCCTCTGTCTGGAAGTGTATCAAGGTTTCCGCTCTAGTAGACCTTCCCCGCTGAGGTCAGAAAGCTTTTCAAATTCTTTGCCTTTTACGGAGTATCTGTTAAGACTCCTCCCTGTGAGTTTTTGGTTATGTGATGTGCAGGTGGTATCATAAAGCTTTCTTTTGTCACTGTCTTGACATTCAACTACTTTTAAGGATTCTGCATACATTAGCCTTTCGTTTCATTTTCAATTATGTTTGTTCTTCCTGCCTCTGAAAAGCCAATTTATAATTCCTTCGTGCCTCCTCGTTAAGCAATGACTAGGGCAGTAGGGTGCAAGGTTCTCATCTAAACGGGATTAGGAAATAATAGGACTGAGCCATTACTAGCATGGTTTCGGGTTATGGTGTGTAAAGGCCTAAGAACTTCAATGAAGTCGATGATTACGGTTTGTGATAGTTAGCAGTGGTAGTCATGGAGAGTTTTATGGTGCTTTGGAAGGACAGGTGGTCAATGATCCAAAAATAGGAGGTGTGACCCAATCCTAGTTGGTTAAAAAACATGTGTGCTCCTTTAAGGTCCCCTATGATATCCAGTCTCGGAGTAGATTGGTGGAGTCAATGATGCTGTCCACGGAGGAGGTCGTAGATGTATGGTACCATTGTTAAGTTGTGCGCCCTTGCACTTGCCTTCACTAAGGACAGGCTTTTGGGAGCGAGACTGAATACGTAATGGTGACTTTGGTGTGTGTTTGTAGGTGGGTGGGCTGCGAGAGTTTGTCCCAGCACCGTCTCCCAGAGGCTTAATTGCTAGAAATCAGCACATTTGTTGACCTCCTGCTTCAGTGTGAGATGCCAGTTGTGCTTAAAATACTTCCTTGGGCTTGAATTTGTGGCCTGAGGATGGGTTCTAAAGTTTTCTGCATTGTGAGTTTCAGACTTAAACCCCTCATTGTAACTAGCCGCGTACCTTTAATCATGCCCCAGGTGTGGCTATAACATTGAATCATTCTAACTTGATAATCTGTGATTACAGTCCATCAAATCCTGTACTAGTTCCCTGTTACGGCGTTAAGCTTTTGAGTACCCGCCTCTTCCCCCTATATAACTGTCTGCTGTAACACAAGTCCGTTCTCATCATATCTAGATTTGTTTGGGTTTAGCGGCATTTACATATAACTATGAAAGTATGCATAACGTCCTAGTTACCCCTTCTCATGGACTAATAACAAGCTGTTCATGGACTAGCAACTCTTAGCAACTCTGTTCTGGTGTCATCAACCTTTATTGGAGATTTCTTAGTTACTCCTTGTCACCTCATCACCATCCTTGACTGCCTCCCACCGCCACCTGATCCACCGAAGTCCCGCCTAATCTGCTGCAAATCGCTAACTAGTACCTCTCTCTATCTCTTTTCTCTCATCTAGCACCACTCACTGCCAAAACAAATTCCCAAAGATATTGCCATCTCTGCAGAGACCATACCTAGCCCCTCCAGTCACCCCAAACGGCCCTACACAAAGCTGATGAACCGCTAATATCATTAAGGGGATAGATAAAGACAACTAGGTACCTAATAACAATGTTTATCTGATATCGACAATTTAACTAAGAAAGTGGTGAAAAGGAATGGAGCAATTATTGATACTTGTATAGGTAGTACAGAAGATTGTTAAGGATGGAAGAGGGATCAACAAAGGTTGTTGGTGGTGATTTAAGGGCTTTGGCAATGGTAGCAGGTTTATCTTGGTGGTTGTGGGTGATGGCTGGGCTTCTCTCTTTTTATTGCAATTGGGGAGGGGTGGCATTGCTGATGGTGGAGAATGACTGCCAAGGTTTGATTCAAGGTGGGGTAGAGCACAACCGAAGAGTGATGGTGGTGGCGGTGGTGGTACATGTAGAACAGGAGTGGTGGAGGGTGGGGGTTAAGACCATGTCTCGGTGAGTAAAATTTGAATCACGGAGATTTATGTTGGAGCAAGCTTTGTGCCTTCTGATTTTTCTGAGGGTAAACTGGTACTGTATTCAATTGCATCCTGTAATTGGATTGTTAATCATGAGCAAATAATGAATTATAGGATAGTTCAATTCTAAGGTAAACTTTCTTAGCCGACAAGCTAGCCTGCCTTCTGTCATTTACCATTTTCAAAAGGAGAAGATCGGTACATCGATTCATCGGCTAAAAAGGGGTCCTGGAATTGAGTCCCTATAAGCTAGCCTTCTGTCATTTACCAATGAACGTGGGCTCCAATTTCTTGTATTTATTGGGTACACAAATGACAATAAGATAATAATAAGACAATAAAAGTGGATCCGGGTTAGTATTACCACGTTTGTTTCGGGTAGCCTTTTTTAGAGTTGTCAAACGGGCCGGGCGGCCCGTGGGCTGGCCCGGCCCCGTCCATGAACAGTAGCGGCCCAGCACAGCGGGCTTGGGGCCTGGGCCTGGACCAGGCCTTCAGTTTCAGCGAAAAAGCCCGGCCCGGAAACGGCCCGGGTTTGGCCCGGCCCGGGTCTGGCCCGGTCTGCGGCCCGGTTCTGGCCCGGTCTGCGGCCCCACCACTTGTTTGAATTTTTGTTTTTCCCCCCCTTTCTTCCACCCCTTTTCCAAAATTCCACTTTTACCCCCCCAACAGCAATATAACGGCTAGTTTGGGGGGTATTTTAGTCTAACCTATATTTTTCAACTCCTTTACACTCTTACCCTCCCCAACAACTATAAACGGATAGTTTGTAGGGGTATTTTGGTCTTTTGTGAAGTTTCTAAAATCTATAAATTCACACCATTTCTCTCTAATTTTTCACACCAATCTTCTTACTCTCTCTTACCTAAACATTCTATATTTCTACAAGCTTTGCTACTATTTTCCTCTCCAATTACTACTCTTGCTAATTACTACTAGTATTTACTAATTAGTACTCTTGTTTATTAATTACTAGTCTTGCTAAATTCTTTTTAATTACTACTCTTACTAATTACTACTAGTATTTACTAATTAGTACTCTTGTTTATTAATTACTAGTCTTGCTAAATTCTTTTTAATTACTAACTCTCTAATATTTGTTACTCGTTCATTCTTTTAATTGTTATTTCTTATTACTACTCTTATACTTGTGTATTTAGTTACTCTTACAAAGTTTAGCGTGAAATATGGCTGGATTATTGAAGAAAATGAGGCGTGCATCGTCATCACGAAAAACATCATCATCATCGCAAGCACCACCACCAGCACAAGCGCCAGCGCCACGGCCATCACAAACACCAATCCAAGCACCAACACAACCATTCGTTCCTGGACGAATGAGTACAGGCTGTATGATAGATACCCAAGCCAATTGGGAGTTCAATCAAAACATTCCAGATTTTGAATACACGCCTGATGAAGACCCCCCGCATTATAGTCAAGGACGCAGCTCGGTTGGCGAAGCTACTACTCCGTGGCATAATCTCAACCCTATGCCTGGTCATGATGAAGAAGGGCCGAGCAATGCCTCCGGTAATGAGCCAGAAGTCCAAAAGGGGAAAAAAAAGAAAGCCGAGTGTTGGAATCATTTCGATGTAGTTACGGTGGACGGCATCCGAAAAGCTCGATGTAAGTACTGCGCTAAATTATTTTCGTCTGGTAGTGGTAATGGACATCTTAACAGGCATTACCCTCTGTGTGCACCTCGACAAGGCCACGTCGAACCTACCCAAACGCAGTTATCTTTTGACGGTAAGTTATTTGTTTATAATCAGCGAGAGCAAAGAGACGGTCTCGCTGAATTTGTTATTCATGATGAACAAGCCTTTTCTTTTGCCGATAATCCTAAGCACTCTAGATATATGAACACATACGTTCAACCTTTGTACAAAAAGGTTCATAGAAACACAACTAGATCCGATGCACTCCGACAGTACAATGCTGCTAAAGCACGCCTTATCGATTATTTCGATAAATTTGAAGGTAAAGTTAGTCTTACTTCTGATATTTGGCAATCTCCTTATACTTTTGTTAGTTATTCTTGTGTGACCGCTCATTGGATTGATGTAGATTGGGTTATGCACAAGAGAATCATCGCTTTCGAGCACTTCCCTTATCCGCACGATGGAATGAACATTGCTATTCTTATATTAAAAGCATGCACCACATTTAAAATTAAGGATAAGATTATGAGTGTTAGTTTTGATAATGCTTCTAATAATAAAGTTGCTGTTGCAGCTTTAAAGGAGACGCTTCAACCTGTACTTAATGGTGAATTATTTCATGTTCGCTGTGTTTGTCACATTATTAATTTAATTGTTCAAGATGGTTTAGCTGCTGCAGGAGATATTCTTCTCAAAATGAGGGGTATGACAGCGTATGTTAATAGCTCGAGTCCGAGAACACAACAATTTAAAACGTTGTGTGTTCAATATAATATGCCTCGCAGGAGAGCAGTTACAGATGTGGTCCACAGGTGGAACTCTACATACCACATGCTTTTACACATTCTGGCATACCGAGAAGTCTATACGCATTTTCTACTAACCCAGTTCCCAGCCGGCTTGCCAACTCAAGAGGAATGGCAGATGGCCACATACCTAGCTGAATTTTTGGAGGTATTCTACACGTCTACCAATTTATTGTCTGGTACGTACTATCCCACCTCTCCTCTCGCTGTAATAGAAATTCTGAAGATGGCTACAATGTTAACAAAATGGAGATATATAGGACCCTTTAAGGAAATAGTAAAAGTGATGGATCAAAAATTTAATAAATATTGGAGTAAACTGCCTGCTATTTTTACTGTGGCTACTTGTTTAGATCCTAGGTTAAAGTTGCATGGCGTGAACGCCTCGATACAAGAGATATCGAAATTAATGTGCTACACAGCAGAGGAGACAACCGCATTCACAGCAAAAGTGAGCAAGAGGTTTGAGGACTTGTTCAACGTCTATCGTAATTCTGCTGACGTGCGCGGGCGAGCTACATCATCATCCACTGTTGAGAGGTATTATGCGCCATACCTTCAGGGCTTTGAACATCTAGTAGCAAGACAACTACCAGGTGAAGGTACTTCTAATTCGGCAGGTTCGTATACTTTTTCCTCTTTTAATGAGATTGGTGTATATGCAAATACTGATCATTATTCTGATTTATCAAGGCAAGAACAGGTTAATTTTAATTTGTTAAATTTTTGGAAACAAAATCAAAACATGTATAAAACTTTATCCCAAATTGCACGGGATGTACTGCCAGTGCAAGCCTCCACGGTTGCTTCAGAGTCGGCATTTTCAGCCAGCGGGAGGGTTTTGGATGACAGGAGGAGTCGTCTTAACCCCGAGTCGCTCGAGCTATGTGTATGTTGGAAGGATTATCTTGATGCGAAATACCGCGAGCAAGATAAACCGATTGATGATAGGAAGAGCAGTGACTCGGATATTGAAGTACTTCTGGATGATTAGGTAATTTGTTTTTATTTTCCTCTTTTGATCCTTTTGGTTGACGTTGCAGATTTCTTGATCTTTGATTGCTGATATTTTGGATAGACATGCATTATTATTTTGATTGTTAGAATTTTAAGAATAAATTTTTTCACAAAATATACTTTTTTTCCATATATATAAAATAAATTTTTACAAGCAAGATATATATTTTTTCGTATATATAAAAAAATAGGTAACTTCGCCTGTTTGTTTACAAGCAGCCGGTCCCAAGCCCGGATAAAAGCCTATGAATACATTTATTATTTTTCTATATAAATTGTTATGTGTTAAGATTTTATTAATAAAGCTCACCAAGAAGAGTATGAAAATGTTTAACATATAATAAAAAATATAATGGCTAACAAATAAATATGTATATACATACATACATATATATGTATATTACTTATAATGAAATAAAAGGATAAAGATTAGGTTCGTTAAATTGTGAATATTGCCTAGAGATGAAATTTAAAATTGAATAACAAAAAATTGAAAAAAATCGAACAAGTCCTCAAACCTAGAGATGAAATTTAAAATTGCCTAGAGATGAATATTGCCTAGAGATGAATATTGCCTAGAGATGAAATTTAAAATTGAATAAGATTAGGTTACTTTTTTTAAAATTGAATTAAAAAAAAAAAGGGCCCGGGCCCGGCCCAAGCCCGGCCCTAGATATTGGGCCAGGGCCTGGACTGGGCCTAGGTTTGCCTTCGGCAGGCCCGGCCCGGCCCGGTTGGCAGCCCCACTGGCCCGGCCCCACAGCAGGCCCGATGGGCTTGGGCTGGGCCGGCCCAAGCCCGGCCCTTTGACATCTCTAGCCTTTTTCCTGCACTAGCGGTTTAATTAGACGCGACGCGCTGTAAACATGTCAAATTTCAGGTTTTTTTTTTGGTTATACCCATCGCGTTCATTTGTCAATTCGGCACTGCCACATATTTTCTTCTTGTTTTTGTTCTTTCTATTTTACTAGGGCATTGCTTGATAGTTGTTGCAAAGTATCTTAAATTGAAGGTAAACCTTAGATATAACAAATCAAAAATCATGTCAAGTATTTAAATGATAGTGTTTACTGCTTAGTTATTTACCACTTGGTTGCGTGTCAAATTCCATAACAACGGTGGAATTAAGTCCTAAGATCCTAAGTTAAATGAATAAATTTCAACACAAATTCAACATCATTGTCGTAAACCTCCTCATTTTAGTGCTTTGCAAATAAAGATGTAATTTCAATTTCATAACCAAACAATCAATTACATAATTGATTTGTGGACGTATAACAACGGTGGAATTAAGCCCTAAAATCCTAAGTTAAATAAATAAATTTCAACACAAACTCAACATCCTCGTCGTAGACCTCCTCATTTTACTGCTTTGCAAATAAAGATTTACTTTCAATTTCATAACCAAACAATCAATTACGTAATTGATTTGTGGACATATACAAAACACGGCTTTTGCATTATCCGGAGTATGTGAGCTTCGGTAAATTGTGAGAACTTTTACTCTAATACTAGAAGCCTATTCGGACGCAACATTGGTTGTTGGGATGCTCGTGATATTACATGTCGTATTAGAAAGAATGGGATACCTAGAGCGGTTTATCTTTTCAATTCCACGCTATCATACAATGGCTTCTTGAAATAAATGTTCAAAACTGACTTCTTCTTAGCCTCGAGTCATCATTTTAGAAAGTACTCCAACATATTTTAAACAAGAATTGCAAAAAAAAAATTTGAAAAACTTGCGTCAGTGTCATCTTCATGTACAGAAATGTCACTGTCATTTGCCATCTCCAATATCATCTCCAAAATTTTGAAAATTTTCAAAATATATTCTTGGTAGATTTTGGAGTAATGGAACTTTGAACAATATATTCTTGGTAGAGGTTCTCGATCTACACTTTGAGGTCATGTCCATGTCTTCTCCCATTTACCGCATCAATTTTTTCCATAGCAATATTACTTAAGATACATTCCAAAAAACCATGCTCATAAAAACTTTATCTTCATTTTTCATCTCTTCCATTATCCACAGTTGAACCCTTTATAGTGACTGAGAATAAAAATTTTCCTTTGAGTACTCGATCGCAAGACACAAGGTTAGTCGTTACAGCAGATGGTGCCAAAGTTTGCAATTTTAGCCTCCATATCCCATTCTTCACGAGTCACACAATACTTGTAGTTTGGTTCAATGAGAGAATAGTTTACAATTGCTGAACAAAATTTAAACGCACACGCTAGCATAAAAAGGTAAAGTTCCAACGAGTGGAAACATCCATGCACCCAAACCCATTGAAGTTGCCGCACCAACCTTTTTAGAGCATTGGACAAACTTTACAAGTGTACTTTCAGATGTCTTCACATATCTGAAACTCTTCCTAATCTTGTATATTGCTACCCTAGCAACCTTCAACCCATCTTGAACAATAAAGTTCAAAACGTGAGTCGAACATCACATGTGAATACAATTTCCATTACTCACCAAAGATTTTGTAAAGAAGTTGTATGTTTTTTAAATGATTTTGCATGGTATCACAACTTGAAGCACTATCTAATGTGATACAAAATATAATTTTTTCTCAATTCCCTACTTCTTCAGGAGACCATAAGCTTTTGTCACACAAGAATTACCGAAGTATGGCCGAGGAAAATAGGAAAAATTAAGAATTTTACTCTGCAACTTCCAATTTTTTATCAACAAAATGTGCAGTCAAACAAAGATACACCCCATTCCCCCTCCCCCCCCCCCCCACCAAAAAAATTTTAATTGACATCCACCCATCTACCGTGAGACATGCTCTAGCACTAACTCTAGCTAAAGCAAGATTAAGTTTTCTTTCTCCATTATAGCAATTTCTAAATAATTGGCTTTTGTTGCGTTACCATTATATGGTCTGACCTCCGTATTTAAATACAAATATGAACCTCCCTAATGCCCTCTCTTGTTCTGCAATCGATAAAGGAGTCAGGCCTCAGTATTCCAATAGCCATTTTTTCACGATAAACAATCGAGAAAGGATAGTCGTGTTTCCTTCAGAGACTTCTTTAAAAGTCACTACAGGAACCAGTTGAACATAAAGAGAAATTAGTTCGACTGATTCCAAAATACAGTTCAAAATCAGTTCAACTATTTTCATCTGTAAGTCAGTTTTGAGACACTGAACAAAAACAACCGAGCGGTTGCCTGTAGACATCAAAAATATTTTCAAGAGAGCAAAGTCAGTCGAATTGATTTGTAATAAATTTTTACTGAATAATTTATAGTCCAATCGCTTTGAATTTTCAATCAGTTCAATTATTTTTGAATTTTCAATCAGTTCAATTATTTTTTAAAAGAGTTCAACTGTTTTTATCAATAACAAAATCAGTTCGACTAAATTTATTTTCCAGCTTGACTAATTTGGTCGATGATGATTTAGTTGAATTATTCTTAATTGGTTCACCTGACTTATGTAATCACCGCAACTAATTTGAGAATCAGTCCAACTAATCTATAGGTAAAAATATATCCCTTTGGTGCTTTCAACATTCATTTTGTCTTGTCTACTTTTATAAAGTAGACCTGGCAAAAAGTAACCCGGACCCGCGGGTCTACCCGTACCCGATCAAAAAATCCAGGTACCGGTACATGATTTGGAGACCCGCTGAAAATGGACCCGTACCTGGACCGACCCGTAAAATCCGAGTCGGTTTGGGTCGGTTACCGTGTACCCGGATTTACCCGGTTATATGAGTATATATATAGCTTTTAGGGTTACACTTCTAATTCTCTTCTCACTTCCGCCCCCCCCTCTCTCAAGTCCTTCTCTTTCACAGATCTACTAGAGTCACAGCCACCCTACTCCACCCATGACACCACAACGTTCATTCACTCCCTGATGTACCGTATCTCCGCCGTCACAGGGTCGTCACCCATCGGTCATTCCGTCACGCCGTCATCACCCATCAGTCATCCCGTCGAGCCGTCGTCACCCATCGGTCATCCTGTTCGTCACCCATCGGTCATCCCGTCACGCCGTCGCCCCCGATCCATCACCTCGTCGCCCAATCGCCACCAATCCGTCACTCCGCCGCCCAGTCGCCACCGATCGGTTACTCCGTCGCCTTTTGGTTGTTGGTTCAGATATGGTTCAGATTTTTTTTCCCGATTGAAAGATGTTAAAAAATTTGTTTTTTTTTTATTGAGAGATGTTCAGATTTATGTGTAAATTATTGTGTAGTGAATTGATGGAGAAAGATTGAATTATCTGATTGTTTGAGGTCAAAATATGTCTAGTTAGTAGGTTTTTAAAATCTGTTTATTCCAAAAACAATTAATCAGGAAATATGTGGTTTACCCGTGGGTAATACCCTACCCGCAAGGGTAGGGTACGGGTTCTCAAAAAGTCTACCCGAAAAAACTCAGGTAAAATATGTCCGACCCGTTTTTACCCGGACACGGCTGGATTTTACACGTATTCGACGGATATACCCGTTTGCCAGGTCTACTATAGAGAGACGCTTGAGAGCATTATGTATACTTCCCCCAGAAAACATCCTTCTGAGCTCTTTGAGCATTTTTTTTTGTCTCGCTTATACACAAACTTCGTCATGTTCATCGAAGGGAGAGATTTTTTTTAAGATTCTTTATCCTAAATTTTTGGCTAAGCTCATTTGTGATTAATTAGACTATGTGTCAGCATACGTAAGTACCTTGAAGGCATATGCATCAACTTACGAGTAACTTCATGCCGCATTAGAGGGTACAGAGATGCAAACCGAATTAGAGACAAGATGAAACAAAGTCCAGAAGCCGTTGGATATTTGCAGTCGGCAGAAGTGCCATTTCTTCCGGTTACAAGAAACATCTTTGATTTATCATTCCATAATGGAGTCTGAGTTCATTGCTTTGAGCATAGCAATAACAAAGATAAAAGAGGCCTGTTAATAGAGACTACTTATATGCTTTCATCGTAATGTCTTATGGTAAAAACACCTTTTACTCTAGTATAAGCAACCCGAGATAGTATGCAAACGCTGTAATTCTAATTCTCGGATAACTGGGGGAATTAGTTAAAATAATTTCAATAATCGAAGGTTTGAGGCTACTCCTTTATAAGTAGCTTTAGGCAAAAAAAATTGTTTTTTTTTTCACCCGGAAGCGGTGCATAAATGGTGACTTTTGGATTAAGTGACCATTAAATGAAGACTTGTAGCTTAAGTGACGGTAAACAATAGTTGTTAATTGTTTGTACTTCTTCGTCAGCACCTTTAGTGTAAGAATTCCTTTTATACTGAGAATGAATATGACCGTTGAGAAGTAGATTAAGGGATAACATAGAGATTCATTCAAATAAATGAATAAAATCATTAGAAGGAAACGGTTGTTAAGACATCTCTGAAAAATTCGGTCGAATGAATCCAAGATTCATTCGAATCAATTTGGAATAACAGAGATATCTTGGAGCTACTGACAGATTCAGTCGAATGAAAACATTTTGCTTCGAATGAAAAGTATTTTAAAACGAGAATAAAGCAAGGACTGAAGGATTCAGTCGAATGGAAAACTTTTCGGTGGAAAGAGACTTTTCGGTCAAACGGATTACTTTTCGGTCGAATGAAAAATAGGTTTGAAGGAGACAATTTCACGACTGAAGAATTCAGTCGAAAGAATACTTTTTCCTTCGAATGAAAGTGTAAGATCCCCTTATCTTATTGAAATTATTATTTTAGTAAAATAATAAAAAAAATAATAACAATAATAAAGTTAGTGTCCTTTTCGTGATATTAGAAAGTTTTGGGTGCAATTTGAATAAGTATCTAAAGTTGGGGGAGTGTTAGTGTAATTTGTCTATTAGGGTTTTCCTTTAAATAGTTTTTTTTCCTTTTCTTTCCAGCCCTTTTTGTTCTCTACTTCTCTTCCTTTACGGCTGAGAGAGCAGGGAAGAAGGCTTAGGAAGTTCTTTAGATTCTAAGGTGGTGCTTTGAGGATTTTATTACCAAAAAAGCTTGATTAAGGTAAGGGATCTCGTACTTTTTGTTGTGGTAAAGGATTCGTTATGTGTTCGCTCTATTATGGGTTTGCTTAATAGTCTATTCTCAGCAGCTTGTCCATAGGTTAATCGTTGATTTTGTTTGAAATTAGTTTTCAATTGGTATAAACCATTGATGCCATATTTCTAAATTTTTACCCAATAAATATTTTCTTCCTTTGTTTCACTAATATGCCAGCATGATTTTGGGATATTAGTCCCTTGGTCAATATTCGTCCTTTCAGGATCATATAAAATTTTGCTTTCTAATTTGAAGGGGTGCTATTTTATGCTCCTGAGAATTAGTTTGGTTAGTGAACTCTATTATCTATTGAAATTCCAACCAACAGTGCCACCTTGTAGGATACTGTTTTGTGAGATCCGATTATGTCACTAGACTTGCAGCGTTACATTTTTGTCAATTATTTGTCCTTGTAGAACATGATCATTAAGATAAACAACTCCTTATAAAAAGGAGAAGTCTATAAGACTTTTGTAGTCACTTCGTGACTTTTGAAATCACTTAGTGACTTCTGTAGTTACTTTATAGTCACCTCATGGCTTAGTAATTTTTGTAGTCACTTTTAGTGACTTTCAGATAGTTCTCTTGATGACGGCTATTACGCTACCGGTATGCGTTTCGTACCTTCGGGTTTTGTGTCGATTTGGGTTCTTTTGATCACTTAATGATCATTTCGCATATTTATTTCACATTTTTTGCGTTGTCGTCAATTATTATCACTTGTTCCTCAAAGCTCTGGCTTTGTTTTGGATTACGAATTATTGTATTTGCTTCCCATTTGTTTCTCCTTTATTGGGCTATTTGAGCTCACCTCCTACTCGTTTGTTTTGTCCCTTAACACAGGTAGTAGACGTGATTACAGGCGTGGCACGCTTGGAGAAATTAGAGCATTGATTTTGTTAGCGTAATTGAACGATGTAAATCATTTTGAGAACTTTACCCGGATGTGGGTAATTTGATTTAAGATTGAAATTTTGGTTATTATTTAGTTTTAGTGGATTTTGATGAGTAAAGATTTTAATTAAGTTTTAATGGAGATATTTTTGTCGCTAATGGATTACATGCTCTGATTTATACCTTGGTATAACTAAATATTTAGTAATGTATTTGACTTTAGGACTTGAATTTTAGTAACGGCTTTCAAAGTTTGGGACGTTACATTTAGTGCATTATAGATCATCTGTAAGGCTTCCCTTAGCAATTGTTTCTCTAATCACTCGCACTCAAATACTTTCGCATGGTTAATTCTTTACCAATTCTGATCATTGGTCGTATGTTTTCTCTGGGGAGAGTAACAAGGGACAAAGTGCTTCAGAACAGATACATTTGACAACCCTCAAGTGATATATTTTTGTTTACGCTCAATAACAAGCTACAATTAACATGGTGTTCTTTTCGGTCTCTTGCTGAAGATTTCTCTAAAATGAAAAACTTTTCATAAAAAAAGAATAACTAAAATGAAAACCTTGACCAGTTGAATTATCAAGTTACACAATGCACGCTCACAATAAATGGTAACTTGTACAAACGAGTCGATTGACATAAACAAAATAGAAACCTTTATCAATAGAAGACAAAAGCAGTGCATAAAATATTATGTTTGGAAAAAGAAAGAAAAATAAGACTTGAAAAGGTCCTTTGTTTGAATCCAGTGTTGATTGTCCTCTTTGTCTCCTTTCTCCTCCCCTTTTATCTAATCTTTTGCAGAGAATCATTCGTTCCAATCTTTCAATTTGATTTCAAACAAAATTACTTGTAAACTGCTTGTAACCGTTGCTATTGATCTCCCTATCGATAACTGTGCTGATCGTGGCAACTTACTCCTGATGTGAATTATCCACATGTCAGTATCCCGACATTATGGCCCCGCGTTTCGCAAAAACTTGAACCGTCATAAAATTGCTCCATCATTATCTGATCCCGCTATAAACTGCCATCTCGACAGCATTAATGATACATTAAACTTAACTTTCCACCCTTTTGGCCTCTGTCCAAGTCTCCACCGTCTATTGGTCACAATTAATTAAACTTTTTTACATGCCAACAATTTTCTATCATCTGTTTTTGGCAGAGCTCCTTTCTCGAGGCGTAGGCACACCGGATGCAAATGGCTCGACCACCGGAGTCCGGAATGATGAATGGGTAGCATCTGCCTCATGAGTTTTGCTTAAACGATCCGTAGAGCTACCATTAGCAACCCTAACTGTGAAATATTATTGCTATCAAATTTGCTTAGCAAAAGACAAACTGGAATCTACAAAAGCTGCAGAGAATCACTAACTCTGTTTTGAGAACACCATAAAAAAGCAGGTCTTAAATATTAGCACAAAAATGGTAGCCTACTGATAATGGCTTCTATTTTATGCTATAGCCTTATGTGACTGACTTTATAAGGTCTCTTAAGAATCAATGGGATGCACTAGCATGTAGCTATTGAGAATTCCAACTCGTGGTATTCCGTTAGAAGATGTTGCTAAATGCATTAGCGGGAGGTGAAAGTGAGATATGAGTGCCAAGCATAAAGCATAGCATCCCTCGTCCATTTCTCATTTGTGAATCTAAAAAGAATTTATAAGATTCAGATTTTTATTACTATTTATAATTCACTGTCTAATAATACACGTCTTGATTCAAACGTTAGAGTTATTTTTGTTGAAAGCCAAGTGTCAAAGGCAACTTGGATCAGGGGTTGACCTGTTTTTTTTTTGTTGGGTTGGGGGGGGGGGGGGGGGGGGGGGCTCCCGAAGTTGTCCCTAAAAGCTACTTAGTTCAAAGCCTCAAGGACCGTTTGATAGAACTGAAGTTTAAGTGCTGAAAAAGTTAAACGCTGAATTTGTAAAACTGAAAACTTTAAGCGAGTGAATTTTTACTGCAAAATAAGTTTACATGTTTGCTAAATTAAAAGCTAATGTTTGAAAAACTGTTCCATTTATAAATTTATCCATTTTACTATAACTTTTTTATTGGGCCAAAAATCGTACTGGTGGTAGTAATGGCGATAGAGTAGTAATGGTAGTAGTGATGCAGTAGTGGTGCGTGAAGACGAGGTGTTGGTAACTGTGGCAGAAGCAACATGTATCGACATAGTTACCCATCGGTGGTTGTAAGTGGTTGATATTTAGATGGTATCGGCGGGAATGAACGTGGTTACAGCAGCGCTGGTGTTGTGGAGTTGGCAGTGTACTTGTGGTGTACTTGTGGTGGTGATGGTGGTTGTAGCGGTAAGATCGTGGTAACTGTGGTAGTGATAGCAAAAGGGAATAATGCTTATGGTGATGATTGTAATGCGGTGGAGACGGTATTGCTAGCAACTTAATTAAGGCATGTCATGGTGGTAAATATTCTTTTTACATATAATTATGTTAAATAACTTTTAACCGTCTCACTTAGAATTAAGTGATAAGTATTAAGTAAGTTCATCCTAACTTCAAATTTTAGTTTATTTTTGGTAGGATTAAAATTTTAGAGTGATATAACGTTAAGGGTTATCAAACACATTTAATTGAAAATATTAAGTTTTTAGTGCTTAATTGAATTATCAAACTTACCTTCAAAGTAAAAAAGTTGGAAAATCCTAGTACATATTTTGGAAACTAGTAAATTTTCTTTGAATTTGTGCACTCACTTCCCCGTTAAAAGTTCAAGTTGTGTTGTGAACAAGTTTATCTAAAAGCCATTTGGAGTTCATAAGAGTTTAACTTTGGAGTGCAGACTTAGACTTGGCAAACGAGTATACTCACTGAGTACGAGTAAAAACTGATCGGGTCCTGATAAAAACGTATCGGGTATATTTTACCTAATTTTTTTGGGTAGACTTTTCTTGGATCTGTACCCTACCCATGCGGGTAGGATATTATCCGCAGGTAAAACATAGTTTTTACAAAAAAAAATTAATAAATATTCCTTAAATATTTTTTTCTCCTTTCTTCCTTCTTTTATTATATTAACACAAACAGGGCTTGAACATTTCTAACTACAATAATCACTCTCCAAAGATTTATTACACACAACAGCCATATAATCAAGATCAGGCTTCTTGAATAAACAAAATAAAGCCAAAAAATTTTCAAGATTAGTAGATTTGCTCGATAATCAACACAACATTCCCAATTACAATAATCACTTTTCAAAGATTAATTACAATAACACAAGCACCATAATATCAAGATCAGGCCTCTTAAATAAACAAAATACAACCACAAAAAATTGAGATCAGTAGATCTAGTCCATGGTCAACACAACAACCATAAAATCAAGATCAGGCTTCTTTAATAAACAAAATAAAACCAAAAAAAAATCAAGATTAATAGATTTGGGGGACTATCAACAGTAGATCCAGTGGCGATGGTCAACAGATTGATGATGGAAGATGGAGCGACGATCGGCGACGGAGAGACGAAGGGCAACAGTCGGTCACTTACTCGATTGGTAGTTAGGATGACAGATTGACGGCGGGTGGAGTTGCGGTAGATCCGTAAGAATGAGGGGGAAGACAGAGTGATGGGTGGCGGTAGATCTCGAGTGAGGGATGGCGAGGAAGAACGGGGCAACGGCGGCGCAAATGTGTGAGAAGTGAGAAGAAGGGTCTGAGAAGTGAGAAGTAACGAAGAAAAATGAAAGTGAGGGTTAGGGCACAAAGTGTTGTTTATATATACTTTGAAAAAAAGGGAAAATCGGGTAAACCGTCACCCGACCCAAAAATTACAATTTGGTTCGGGTACAGGTCCATTTTTAGCGGTACCCGGAATTTTTTGACAGGGTACGGATCGACCCGCGAGGAAGGGCAGAAAATGGCCAGGTCTAGCTAGTGTAGGTATAAATTCCAACTTGATCTCAGTAATACATAGTTTGACTAATATTTTTTTCTATTTACTTGACCTCGTATACAAACGAGTAAATAACAATTATTGATATAAATTTTAATTGTGCATGCCCAAAAAATAAGAAGTGATGATAGAATCTACAAATATATGAAAATATATTAACTTCCATATAATCAAGATACTAGTGCTAATGTACATAAACGTATAATTCTTTCTACGCGTCCAATAAAATTAAATATTAGAAATGCTTCAAGTTTATTTAATGTTACTCGCTACGCATTCAATCAAAATTTTACACTAGCAACTAAACTTTTTAAATGCAATTTTTAGCTCCCGTCAACATTCCTCAACGTGACATCCCGGATCTGTTCCTGACTTGGAAACTAAAAAGTGTAAGCAAGTTTATGAAATTGCTCTAATCCAAAAATTAGGCATAAAGTAGTAGGCCCAAAGTGCAAGTAATCAAATGGAAGGCTTTCTGGTAGATGCAGCCTGCGCAGTCAAAGCAATAGACTAGTATGGGCTTATTAGCATTAGCATAATAATAATAATAATAAGAAGAAGAAGAAGCAGCAAATGATATCACAAGTAGCAAAATCATGTGAAGCCTTTCGTGTAGAACATGCTGAAGCTCTTGCCAACTTCGAAGTTCTAAACCCGCAAGATGACAACAGATCAGTTGTGGCAACATGAAGATGGATTGAGGAAGTGTTACAAAAAAAAAAGGATTTTATTAAAGCATGGAGTCTAAAGATTAGGAGACCAAGATGTAATCCACGATGTAGTAGTTTTAGGGAGGCTTGCTTCAGGGCTAAAAGAGCCATAACAAACCGAGTTGCATAATGTTTTGATCAATGCAAGTCCTTACTAGTGTTCCGAACAAAATAAAGGAAGATAACAGAATATCAATTTAACCCCAACGTTTGTCCGCACATTTCAGTTAAACTCTGGTGTTAATATGTTTGAGACCCAATACTAGTTAAATGCTGACCTTTGTTTGCTATATTTAGTTACCCTTGTCATAATATTCTGCCAATTATCATCCAACCTATTATTTTTTTTCAACTGAACACTACCATAGATTGGTGTCACATATGCAAGACAGTTTTAGCTTAAATTTTAAGTTTCATACTTCTGTGGCTTGATATTGAATCTAAAAAAATAAATTGGTAATAAGAAAATTGTGTTGATATCAGAAAGATACACAGTTCATATGATCATGGCCTTAGGGCCTCACAATATAATAATACCAACAACAACTATAAAATCAGTAAGCACCAATAATATCTAAATGATTCTACCATATAACAGGCCTTAGCTGCGTAGGTAGTCAATCACCCAGTCCTGGTATATTTTTTTTATCTAGCATGGCATGGCATGCAAAATGGACTAGAGTTTTAGTTTCTTTCACAAGATGAGGAGCCGCCCCTGTCAATACTATAACGATGGAAGTCATTAACTGTACGAAAAAAGTCATAAATGATAGATGCCACCGTTTCTATAATATGCTCAGATCCTGACATTTGGTTCAGAAGAAAAAAAAAGACATTGTTAGTACTTTAATATGAAAGAATTTTCGCTTCAAAGCCCATGTAGATGCAAGAAGTATGCAATGCGAGAGGACTGGATAATTATATGACAAAAAAGTAGAGAAAGTAGCCGAGCCACAAGGAATATTATTATGGTAGCATGAAAGACCAATCCCAACATGAAGATGCAATGAGTCAAAACATGCATGGATTATCATGGTAATCTGAGGGGTGAAGGGGGTAACTACAAAGGCAAGCTGAGGGATCGAGATGGATAGTAGTTGGACCTATTAGTATGTTAGTAATGTTGTGCAATTGTTGTGGTGAGCAATTTGGCTGTGGGATGTTTCGGGGTGATTTAGGTAGTTTATGATTTTATTTATAAATGGAGTTAGTAATGTTATGAATCTGATATAATACAGTTTCCGGGGTGAAAAGAACTTGACGAAAAACTAGGTTGTTTCTGTGGGTCCAAACAACCCAAAGGGTAACAAAGAAATATAAGATGGTTGGCAGTTTCTTTGGAAATGTGGTACGGGTCTTATCCAGGCAATGAGCCATTCCTTGAACGAGACACTACTAGTGTTTGTTCTAATCCCCAGCAGTATTGAAACCATATGGGTCTAACCATGGGGCAAGATAAAAAAGCGTGGCCTGCATCTTCAAGATTAAAGTGGCAGCCGATGGAAGTTTGTATAAAGGGGTAATCGATTCCAAAGAATTTGCCTGACCAGGAAATTAAATTTGAGGGGCAGTGGTGATTTTCATAGTCTTCTCTAAACTTCAGAATGAGATATATCAGGCCGAGAAGGAGGTTCAGGAAGTAAACTCAGAGTTGTAAATTGCTTGGCGTATAACTTGTGGTAGGCTGATGCAACTGTAAAGTTACCGACCTTGGTTTGTCCCCTTACTTGTTGATCTTCAAAATCATGCTTCACCATATGGATGACTTTAATTTGACCTAGATCGTGGGAAAACATGACATCATATTTAATGCGATCCCAACTATCATCCTAGATAAAATCATTGACAAGAGATTAGTTGTGTCAACATGAAGATGGATTATGGAAGTGCTGCAACAAAAAAAAATTATTGAAGCATGGAGCCTAAAGATTAGGAGACCAAGCTTTATTCCCATGATATAGTAGTTTTAGGAAGTTCTTTTGAATTTTGTACCATTAATAATAATGTCCTTAGCTTGGAAGTTAGGGAGGGTTGCCTCGAGGCTAAAAGAGCCATAACAAAACGAGTTGTAAAATGTTTTGATCAATGCAAGTTCTTATTAGTGTCCAAAACAAAATAAATGAAGAGAAATATCAATTTAACCCCAATGTTTGTGTCACGACCCCAAAGCGGGAGGCCATGACTACTATCAAACTACAATATACTGCTAATGGTTCTAAAAGCAACGGTAGATATGATCCAAAGGCAAGGTGAAAATGGATTCACAGGTAACAAAAGGATAAGTTTAAGGATAAATAAGATATCAAATGAAGATTATTTTAAGGGGCTAATATAGAAGACTAAAATCAATTTTGTCTGTCATCGGAATTAAAGAACGTACACTTAAAGCGTCAAAAAACTGCCATGCGAGTTCCCACGTGGCTTCTTCCACTGAATGGTTACGCCAAAGCACCTTAACCAACTTAATAGTCTTCGTGCGCAGAGTCTGATCCCTACGGTCCAAAATTTCCACTGGGTGTTCCTCGTATGATAGGTCCTCGCCGAACCTCCACAGGCTCAAAATGAATAACATGTGAAGGATCTGACATGTACTTCCTTAATGCTAATACATGAAACACATCATGTATTTGTGACATACTGGGAGGTAAGGTAACCTGATAAGTGACTGGTCCAACCTTCCGCAAGATTTCGAATGGTCCAACAAATCTAGGGCTAAGCTTGCCCTTATTTCCAAAATGCATTACTCCATTCCAAGGTGATACTTTAAGAAATACATGATCTTCTACTTTGAACTTTAACTCATGTCTTCTATTATCCGCATAACTTTTTTGACGGCTTTGAGCAACTAGCAAATGATCCTTAATCAAACAAATTTTCTATGATGTAGCTTGTACTATTTTAGGCCCTAAGGCACCCAAAAGTTTCTCCTTTCCAACCTTAAACCAAAAAATTGGTGTCCTACATCTTCGCCCATACAAGGCTTCAAAGGTGCCATACCAATACTAGCCTGAAAGCTATTGCTGTATGCAAACTCGACAAGCGACAATTGATCACCCCAACTATCTTTGAAGTTTAACGAGCAGGCTTTAAGCATGTCTCCTAATATCTGAATCGTCGTCTCTGACCGTCTGAGGATGATAGGCCGTATTAAGGTCAAGTCGAGTACCAAAGGCGTTTTGCAAACCACGTCAAAACTTCGATGCAAAACGTGCATTTCTATCTGAAACGATCAAAATGGGCACAACATGGAGTCGGACAATCTCTTGAATATAAAGTTTGTGCAATCTCTCCAAACTACAGGTAACTTTGACCGGAATAAAATGAGCTGACTTAGTTAAACAATCAACTATCACCCAAACTAAATCGTGACCTTGCCTTGTCCTAGGCAAACCAGATACAAAATCCATAGCAATACGTTCCCACTTTCACTGAAGGATGGTAAGAGGTTGCAAAGGTCCAGTAGGTTGTTGATGTTCCGTTTTAACTTACTGACAAATAAGACATCGAGCGACAAAATCTATTATCTCCCTTTTCATATCATTCCACCAAAACACGTCCCATAAATCCCGATACATCTTAGTACTACCCAAATGAATTGTGAAGCCGGAATTATGCACGTCTCACAATATTTTCTCCTTTAACCCTACATTTGAAGAAGGAACACAAAATCTATTTCCAAAACATAGTGCCCCTTCGGCATTAATTCTAAACTTTGGCTGTTGACCCTCTTTAACTTGCTCTTTCGTCTTAATAAATTTTGAATCCACAGTTTGAGCTCGCTTAATTCTTTCGATCAAGGTAGGTTGCGCCATTAAATTTTCAAATTAGTTCCCCGACCCGGGAACCAAAACATCCATTCCCAAACTTGCAAGATCCGCAAGAATTTCCTCGCGCGAAGTTAAAAGAGTTGCACACGTACCTGTGTTCTTTCAACTGAGAGCATCTGCAACCATATTGGCTTTCCCTAGATGATACAAAATCTTGCAGTCATAGTCCTTAAGCAATTCCAACCATATATGCTGTCGCATATTCAATTCCTTCTGCGTGAATAAATACTTAAAACTCTTGTGACCTGTGTAGATCTCACATGTTTTACCATAGAGATAGTGCCTCCAAATTTTCAAAGCAAAAACCACAGCAGCCAATTCCAAATCATGTGTTTAATAGTTCACTTCATATGTTTTGAGTTGCCGCGAGCCATAAGCAATAACTCGCCCATGCTGCATCAATACACATCCCAAACCCTTCCGTGAAGCATCGCTATATAACACAAATCCCTCAGCCCCCGAAGGCAGGGAAAGAACCGGAGTTGAAACCAATCTTTTCTTTAACTCCAAAAAACTGCGATCACACTCCTCAGACAACTCGAATCTAACTTTCTTCCGGATCAACCGAGTTAATGAGATAGCAAACTTTGAAAATCCCTCTATAAACTTGCAATAAGAGCCAGCCAAACCAACAAAACTACGAATTTCTCTGACCGTTCTCGGTTTTTCCCAATTCCACACTGTTTCTACCTTAGAGGAATCTATCGAGATCCCATCTTTAGATACCACATGCCCTAAAAACACAACTTTCTCGAGCCAAAACTCACATTTATGAAACTTGGCATAAAACTTTTCTTCTCTCAAAATCTGTAACACCATACGTAAATGTTCTTCATGTTCTTCCTTGCTTTTAGAGTAAATCAGAAAATCAGCAATGAAAACTATGACGAATTGGTCCAATTGTCTCTAGAATACACGATTCATTAAGTCCATAAACACTACAGGTGCATTAGTAAACCAAAACGGCATTACTACGAACTCATAGTGTCCATATCTCGTGCAGAAAGCAGTCTTGGATATATCTTCCTTCCTAATCTTCAATTGGTGGTAACCTGATCTCAAATCAATTTTGGAGAAGTATACAACTCCTTGAAGTTGGTCAAACAAATCGTCAAATCTGTGGCAAGGGATACTTATTATGAACTGTGATACGGTTCAACTCCCTATTGTCAATGCACAATCTCATCGTTTTGTCTTTCTTCTTTACAAATAAAACGGAAGCGCCCTAAGGAGAGACGCTTGTGCTAATGAAGTCTTTCTCAAGTAATTCTTGGAGTTGCACCTTAAGTTCTTTGAGCTCGGCCGGGGCCATATGATAGGAAACCTTAGAAATTGGGGTAGCTCCTGGTATAAGATTTATTACAAACTCGATTTCATGATTTGGAATAAGACCAGGGAGTTCTTCCAGAAACACATCTGAAAATTCATTAACAATGGAAATATCGGATAAATTCTGAACAGCTAACTAGTATCCATAATGTAAGCTAAATACCCTTGACACCCCTTCCGAAGCAAACGTCTAGCCCGCAATGCAGATATAAGGTAGGACGAAGTAATATAAGTAGAACCTTTAAACTTGAACTTAGATTGACCGGGAATCCAAAAATGTACTTCTTTGGCATGGCAATCCAATGAGGCATGATAAGAAGACAACCATTCCATACTGAGGATGACATCAAAATCTGAAATATCCATAGCTATAAGGTTGGCAGGTAACACTTTACCCTTAATATGTACCAAACAAGGCTTATGCACTATAAATACTAAGATAGATTTTCCCACCGGGTATCAACCATCAAATCAAATTCTAAAGGTCGTGGCTTAGAACCCAACTTACATGCAAGAGAAGAGGTTATAAATGAGTGCGTGGATCCAGGGTCGAATAATGTATGAAATGAATAAGAACTAATCTGAATTGTACCTGCCACCACGTCATTAGAAGTTGTGGCATCCTTGGCGGTCAAAGCATAAGCACGACCTTGAACCCTTGGCCTCTAATGCCCCGTGGTCGGCTTGGCTCCACTCTGAGCTTGAGCATTGTAAGTCTTCTCCCCCGATCTTTCTTTCTTCCGATACGGGCACTCCATAGCATAATGCCCCACCTTTCCACAATTGAAGCAAGAGTTTGTCAAACGATGGCAGGGCTTATCCCCATGATTAATGCAGCAAGTATCGCAAACCTTCGCACCCTTTTGAGCCAATTGCATGCCTTCTTGTAAAGTTGCTTTCCTCTTATTCTGACCACTACTTTTGTTCTTGTCCGAAGGTCGTGGCTTAGAACCTAACTTACATGCAAGAGAAGAGGTTATAAATGAGTGCGTGGATCCAGGGTCGAATAATGTATGAAATGAATAAGAACTAATCTGAATTGTACCTGCCACCATGTCATTAGAAGTTATGGCATCCTTGGTGGTCAAAGCATAAGCACGACCTTGAACCCTCGGCCTCTAATGCCCCGTGGTCGGCTTGGCTCCACCCTGAGCTTGAGCATTGTAAGTCTTCTCCCCCGATCTTTCTTTCTTCGGATACGGGCACTCCATAGCATAATGCCCCACCTTTCCACAATTGAAGCAAGAGTTTGTCAAACGATGGCAGGGCTTATCCCCATGATTAATGCAGCAAGTATCGCAAACCTTCGCACCTTTTTGAGCCAATTGCATGCCTTCTTGTAAAGTTGCTTTCCTCTTGTTCTGACCACTACTTTTGTTCTTGTCCGAAGGTCGTGGCTTAGAACCTAACTTACATGCAAGAGAAGAGGTTATAAATGAGTGCGTGGATCCAGGGTCGAATAATGTATGAAATGAATAAGAACTAATCTGAATTGTACCTGCCACCACGTCATTAGAAGTTATGGCATCCTTGGCGGTCAAAGCATAAGCACGACCTTGAACCCTCGGCCTCTAATGCCCCGTGGTCGGCTTGGCTCCACCCTGAGCTTGAGCATTGTAAGTCTTCTCCCCCGATCTTTCTTTCTTCGGATACGGGCACTCCATAGCATAATG
This sequence comes from Escallonia herrerae, assembly GCA_033070095.1. Lineage (NCBI taxonomy): Eukaryota > Viridiplantae > Streptophyta > Magnoliopsida > Escalloniales > Escalloniaceae > Escallonia > Escallonia herrerae. Next base: position 10,158 of record JAVXUP010002217.1, on the reverse strand, counting down.
CCCCACCTTTCCACAATTGAAGCAAGAGTTTGTCAAACGATGGCAGGGCTTATCCCCATGATTAATGCAGCAAGTATCGCAAACCTTCGCACCCTTTTGAGCCAATTGCATGCCTTCTTGTAAAGTTGCTTTCCTCTTGTTCTGACCACTACTTTTGTTCTTGTCCGAAGCTTCTGCACGGCTTCTTTTGTGCCTATGTTCCTCCTGCTCTTTTAGAAACACCCCGTAGTCCGTCTCTAGAATCTCGGCCCATTCAACCACCTTGGTATAAGTTAGAAGCTTTAGAGCCAACAATCTGTTCTTGATGCCATGCTTAAATCCCTTCTGAATGAGGTGAACTTCACCTTGTATTGTGCTACTGTCATATCATTCGGTACTAGCTTCAAGAATTCTTCTGATCTCTTACATTTTGAGGAAAGTATTTCTCGAACAAAATACCTTTAAACAGTTCCAAAGTCATGAGATGATTAGCGCTGATTCTCTGTGTGCGCTTGACCCTCTTCCAGTAATGGTCGACTTCATCTTCTAACATAAAAATTGTATATGATACCTTTTGTTCATTGCTGCTGTCCCAAAACACCTTCTCATTCTGATTCACCAACGCCTCAGCCTTTTCCAGATTGGGTTCCCCTCTAAAGGCGGGTACTGACTTCTTAAATTTCTCCACATCTCCAGTTTTAATGGTATCATTCTGCCCATTATTCTAATTTTGGTGTAGCGGTACCCCGTTACCTCGGACAATTTGGTTTGCCAAATTCTGAAATCCTTGTACAATGGCCTCAGCAACTCCATCATTCGTTGGTGGATCGTGAGGATCGTTGGTGTTACAATTAGAGTGTCTAGGAGGCATAGTACTCCTAACACACCAAATAAAACCATTTCAGCCCATAGCATACAAAGGATAAACGCGAAATAAAAATTAAGCAAAGAGACCAAATCTAGTCGCACCTCTAACTCGTGACATTCTAAACTTAGGGTCACACGAGTCTACAAAATCACAAACATAAGCTCTGATACCAATCCTGTCACGCCCCCAAAGCGAAAGGCCATGACTACTATCAAACTATAATATACCGCTAATGGTTCTAAAAGCAACGATATAAACAGAACACTAAAAGTCTCTAATATAAATATTTCCATATATATATATATATATATATATATATATATATATATATAACAAAAGTCTATCACAATACATTTTAAAAAATATTCCCTCACGAAAGGATTGTCTATGAGCAGCGGCTAAACAAAATGTTCCAATACATTGCAATCAAAAGATCCCTATTCGGGTAAGATACTCAAGTTACAATACAAGCTTTACGATACTATGTAAAAGCTATCTCAAAACTCCATCAATGCCATATCATTCGTTGTCACTTCCTTCACCTGTGGCAAAGGCAAGGTAGAAAGAAAAGGGGTGAGCTCAAATAGCCCAGTAAGGTAACAAAAAGATAAGTTATCAAGTAAGATAAACAGAAACGAATGGTGATATCAAACAGAAAGAGCAACCCATATCTTATTATCAAATAAGGAAGTAACAAAGTTAAGCATGTAATCCCATAACACATTGCTAATATATGTCGGGTATGCTACAAACATACGAAGACTATGTTCGCCATAAGACCCAAATGTCGAACAAAACATACAAATATCAAACGTGTGTTACCGGTAGCATGCTAGGAGTTTATTGCTCGCTAATATCACAAACATATGTCCAAAGGACCCTCTCAATTCTGAGAGTTGTTCCATATAGTCAATGTCAATCTTAAATTGACGGCCACAAATGTACAAATACAAAGATGTCTCATCAAGATACAAATGGAGGAGGGCACACAATGTTATAAACGAAAGCAAGAGTTAAACAAACCAAAAGTGAACCAATAAGAATGAACAGAATTGGACAAAGCATAACCTTTCGGATTTCAAAAGTACCTTCCCACAGCAAAAAGCGATAAAATTCCTTACCTCAATTATGCTTCCGAATAATAAAAAACCTCAAACTATCACCTTAATACCAAATGAGCTTCCCAAGCCTTCTAATCTATCTCTCTCTCCCCGCTGCAAATGTAAAGAAACAGAGAACGAAAGAGCTGGAAAAAAAGAGACTATTTACAAGAAAGTAAAATTTTACTATTCATTTGAAGCAAAAGAGATTTCATTCGACCGAAAACTTCAGCCGCGAAATTGTCTTTCCAAAATCTTGATTTTTCATTCGACCGAAAACTATTTCCCTTTGACCGAAAACTTTTCATTCGACCGAAAACTATTTTTCTTCGACTGAAAACTTCAGTTGCGTTAACATGACTCAGTTCTCCCATTTCATTCGAATGAATCAAAGTTTCATTTGACCGAATCCCCCAGAATTGATTTTTCACACTTCTCTCAATAGTTCGAAAAGAACACAAACTTTTAAAGAAAAATTTAGCTTAAGAAAAGAAAAGTTTTGGGGTATTATAGTTTGTCTGCACATTTTAGTTAAACTCTGGTGTTAATACTTTTGAGATTAAAATACTAGTTAGACCTTGACCTTTTTTTGCTATAAGTAGTTACCCTTGTCACAATATTCTGCCAATTATCACCCAGCCTATTATTTTTTTTAATTGAACACTATTCAAAAGCACTAAAGTTATGACACCAGTGCACCGAAAAACTTCATTAATGAATATTAAGTAGGTTGGATTGAACTAGCCCAAAAAATAACCAATGTTTTAAGTGATTGTTGCAAACATAAGTCATAGTCTAACTGGTATTTGATCTTATTTTGGCCAGCTAAAGCTAGACCTAACAAAGCCTACCCATGGTCTGCCGGTAGACCCGGACTAGACCAAAAAACTAGGTATGAATATTCAATTTGTCTATCGATACTACATACCCACAGGTAAAATACTTAGGATGATGACTATAAGCTTTTTGAAGAGAATGAATTCTACAAAGATGATGACGGAAAAGATAAGGCACTGTGTAAGTCATGCAACGTTGTAACACATTTCAAAAAGCCTTCTTGTACAACTTTAAGTTTGAGAGAGCATCTTGGACGTTATGAATCTTTTGAAGTTTCACTTTAATGATTAAGTACGCATTTTCAATGAGTTTGTCTAACCTTCTTTTATGGATTTGTGCTTCCATTTCATGGTTTCAAATTATGTTTGTTACTAATGACTAATTTGGTTCTATTTTCTTGAAGTAGTTTAGTGTTTTTTTTTTAATCTTAGTTGCCTATACTTTTGTTGAGTTGAAATCATCTTGTTTAAAGCTTAACATTCTCTGCAAACTTGAAAGAAATGAAGGACAACTTAATAAGTTTGGTCCAAAACTCCGGGTAAATTCTAGCCGAACCAGCGACACCCATACCCCGCAGATGACTTGTCAGTTTTACTAAGTCCAACTGAAGGACAACTTAATAAGTTTGGTCCAATCAAACCGTACCACCACTAGCATTATAGATCAAAAGTTGGATTTCATATAATTTCTAAAGCTCAAGTGCCCTGAGGAAAGCATTGCCTTCGCCTTGAGAAGTATATTGGGACCAAAAGTTGATAAGCCCTTCTTTAAAAGCAATTACCCTTGTCATTGCTGCTCCGTCGCTGCCACGATCATCTTCTTCGGCCAACCCATCACCACCACAATGGTCATCCAGCCCACTGCACGCCACCTGCAAACATTCCCACTACCCCATCATCGCACCATTACCTTCCACCGCCCCTATCATTGCTAACAAGTTCGACCAATGCCTATATCGTCCCACCATCATCACCACTGTTACAATACTTCTCCATGGCAACACCAACAACCAAATCTGATTCCTATACAATTTTCAACTCCTTTATGAAAAGGTTTCCATTGAATTTATCATTCCCTTTGTAAACGTATGAAAACCTTGAATCTAAAATTCTACGATCAGAGGAAGGTTGGGTCATTCTTCAACTTTTTCTCTAGACCACTGAGTTGAATATATAACGAGCTGCCAGATTTGTTCTTTGATTTTTGAAATTTAATTATTATTTTTTTGGACCATAAAAGTTTTCAAACTTAAGAAGAAAGCACATTTTGTTTGAATCTCTAATGTCAATGGATGACAGAGTTAGAGTAAAGTAAACAATTAATATGTTGGAGTTCCTTGGTTAGAGTACTTAAACCAAATGTGGGAATGAACCCTTGTGAATGTAATATTTGTTTATACTAAAAAAATATATGAGAATAGATAATACTATTAGAACTCTTCAAACTTCAAAAAATTTGAATTAACACAATACAAGGGCACATGATTTAACTCAATCTACTAATAAATTCGGAGCGGAAGAGTTAAGGGCATGTTCAGTAGCATTTTTACTTTGCGACCAATGATTTTTTTTTCTTGTTATGTACTTTTATCATATTAAAAAAATCTCACTCACTCAAACAGAGAAGTGTGAAAACTTTTTCCAATCAACCGTCACTTAATGCTAGAAAAAAGTACAAAACAAAAATTATTCATGTACCCTTTTGATACCATCAGAGCACTGCACCATGACACCATCATCAACCAACTCCGTGCCACTACGAAGAACAACGGCCCCACCGCATTCACCATGGCCACCACCAAACACTTCAGACTTTATCTCCTTTCTTGCTATCGTGATGACATAGTCGCATCCACACGGCTGCTACAGACCACCATCGGTCTTCTCTCCACCACCATGCGTAGCCCACTACCTCTACTGTACCCCGCAACGCTACCCTCAACCACCGATACAACCGCACCCACAACTATTTATTTTTCTCTCCACCACCATTTGCAACTCGAAACCGTTGTTACACCATCCTCGATCACCACCGCCACCATCGCGGCCTTAACACCAACCTTCGACTACCGATTCCGCCTATTTGATGGTGGTGGTGGTGAGGGATACTAAGGGTTGGGGAGGCTATAGGTGGAGAATGTCGTTGGGAAAGGAAAAAAAGGTGGGGAGTGGGATGAGCCATGGAGCTGACAATTAGGGAGATTTTAGAGATATTACTGTGCTTCCCAGACAAATAAAACACAAAATGAAAATGCCAAAGAAGGCATCAAAATTTGGAGAGCTTTTGTCACAAACCCAGAGGTGTCGTATCTCTCGTTCGCTGCTCCCTCTTTCTTTTCCCGTTTGAAAGTAGGCGTAGCTCTCTCTACCTCCTCAACCGGCCTTCCAATATTCAATCCCTTTCCGGTCTTCAGCTCTCTCCACTCTCCAGTCATGTCTCCTCTCAGCCCCCCACTATCACTTCCTTAAGCACACTCGCACACATGTATTCCACTTCAACCCCGCCTCATTTCACCACCACCCTTCTCCCCACACTCCCTCCTTCCCTTCAAATCCCTTTCTTCGCCTTCCCCGCGCGCCACCGTCAACATCGCCGTCTAACCCGGACAACGCTCCAAGTCAAACCCTCACATAATCCCCTCACTACCTGCAATGCCACCAACGCACTCCAATTTCCAAACTTATCACCTGTAATCAAACAGGAAGGAAACCCAACTCCCCGTACTGACGAAAATGTCCTCAACCGAATTGCAAAGCCAATTGCACTCGCGTTGTTCTGGGTTGTCATCGCGTTATGCCCAATCCGAGGGTTTCAATCGCCTGCCCTCGCTGCCCCGGTTGCCAGCGAGGCGATTGGGAACACGAAAACTAGAGAAAAGGAGGAAGAATCGAGCCGGAAGGGTCATGAATACTCGAATTGTACGAGGAAGTTGTTGGAGACCGTATCGGAGTTAATTAGGGTTATGGAGGAGGTCAGGAGTGAAAATGGGGACGTAAAGAAAGTCGAGGTGGCGTTGAGGAACATGAAAACGAGGAGGAAGGAGCTGCAGGAGGAGATCTTGAGTGGAATGTATGCGGAATTGAGGGTTTTGAAGGGGGAGAAGGAGGTGCTGATGAGTCGTTTGGATGAGATTCTTGAAGCTGTTGGGTGGGCGAAGAGGGAGCGAGAGGGTTTGCTGAGGAAGAGAGGAGGGGGCGAGGAGGGGAATGAGCGGGCGGCGAAGCTGGAAGAGGAGGTGATTGAGGGTGAAAAGGAATATAATGAGGTTTGGGAGAAGATTGGCAAGATTGAAGATGCAATCTCGAGGAGAGAGACGCTGGCTCTTAGTGTTGGAGTTAGGGAGCTTTCATTTATTCAGAGGGAGAGCGAGCTGTTGGTGGAGGGTTTTAAGAGGAAAATGAGAGAGACAGGCAGCGGAAGGTAACTATACAATCACAATCTTAAACTTTTCATAAACTTTCCATGAGCATGAATCACTTCAGGTAATTGAGCACACAGTATCATTCTTTGGATGAATTGTAGTTGTTAAGGGGCAAAAGTTGGTGCACTTTTTGTATGCTTGAGGGTATTATAGGAAAATGAGACAGATAACATTGGCAGGTGATTACACAATTTATTAAATTCACTGCTGTTAATGATTTGTAGTTCCAGATTGATAACTGCAGTAATTCAGTCCACGTAATATAGAAAGTTTTATCTATTTTATACATGCATGTATTCAGAAAGTTGAGGATATGAATGCGCTTATTATCCTTGATCTTCCAGACACATTGTGAAGCACTACATGTAGTGTTGGTGTTTACATTCTCAATATCTCTACAAGCTGCAGTGTGGCATTGATGGTTAATGTTGCCAAGTTTATGTTTTGGCTGTGTGATTATTATATGGTAGACCTCAGAGGAGTTGGTTCAGCTGTCCATAGTCCCAATTGGCTTTCCACTTTTGGGCATCTTTCCTCCTTTCAGTTCATGAATATGATGGTTTAACTGTGTACAGACCTAATTCACTTCTCTGAACGTCTTACTGCTGCTATCTGGTCTATTCTCTTAACAGTATACATTCATAAATGTTCTGCCTTAGTATCACTACACACTTCAACTACTGGTGCATTCTGAGATGAGCTTTTGAAATTAATAGCTCGTTTGATTTCAATTTTCTTGTCGACAAAATACATACTGGAATAGCAATGGTTTGTTCTGACTTTTAGGTTATACCATATACAACTGATTCTTTTTTGGTCTTGTAGTACCGGGATTGTAGTATGATGGGCTAGAGGCACCATGTTGATCATCTTGTCAGTGTCTTAAGCTGTTGTGGATCTTACTTAAAAGTATTATCACTTGAAGGAAGTTGATGTAAGAGTGTCAGTACTAACTTTGTGCTGATATCTGGCAAAGAGGATACATCCCTAGTAGGGGAAATAGAATTAATTTTGTTATTAATGCGACCTATTAAAAGAAAGAAAATGTCAATGTACTTGTTATTCAACTCCTCAAAAGTGGTGTGATGGTTAAAATGCATTGGTTAAATCATTCCAAACTTAAATAATTTGGAGCTTTTATATTGCAATGAGCATTTGCGCATGACCTGCAGATTTATAATTGCAAATTCAAAACATGAGCTATTGAAGATTGCATTTCTTCTTGATTCTTCCTCATGTCTGAAAGTCTAGGCCATGCTATTTAACGTTTGGCAATTAGTTCTGTTGGCTATGGTGTTTGTTTATGAATTAGTCCAATGGAAATTCGATGATTTGCAATGACAAGCTTTCCCCGGGATTGGCTATTAAAGTAGATATGGGTGTTATGTTCTTGCAGTGTGTCTAAACGCTCTCTTACCAAGCTTTCTAAATATGACATTCAGAAAGAGCTGCAAGCTGCACAAAGACAAATCTTGGAGCAGATGATTCTGTCAAATATTTTGGAAGACAAGTATTTTGGACATCTTTTTGACCAAGATTCAGTGGAATTTGCTCAACGCATAAAGCAGGCACTTCAAGAGTCAAGTGAGATGCAAAGGAATATGGAGTCTGGCATACGTAAAAAGATGAAAAAATCTGGTGCAGAAAAACGTGTTCTTGTAAACAGTTCCGTGGATGATATTGTGAAGGGTTTCCCCGAAGTTGAATTGAAGTGGATGTTTGGAGGTAAGGAGGTTGTGGTTCCAAAAGCTGTTCGCCTCCATTTGTTTCATGGTTGGAAGAAGTGGCGTGAAGAAACTAAGGCAGACCTTAAAAGAAATTTGTTAGAAGATGTTGAACTTGGTAAAAAGTACGTGGCCCAGAGACAGGCAAGTATTTCCCTAACTAGTAGTAATACTTGACTTATACGTTTACTTGCGCCATGTGCTCCTCTATTTCATGAAATCTTGGCCGATTTCCTAGTCAAATCCCTTGATTGTGTTGTGTTAATTACAATTTTAGCTGCTTTATTTCCTTTATTTTGTGTTTGCAAATGTGTTTGTCATCACGTGTATTTTTCTGATTTTTGCATGTTTGTTGAACTTGAAATCAAAATTGCTTTCACCTCAAATTCGAATCTTTGTTGGAATCTCTGTCTTCTACAGTCTAAGTGTGTTGAAAGGCAGGCTGCTTTATCAGGGGCCTTCACTTCTTTAGAAGGTTATTTTTTGTTGTAATTATGTGGTTCACTTTGGGCTGTTGTAGATGTCAATCTCTTTCTCTCTACTGTAAACATCATTTGTCTCTCTAATGGTGTTTTAGTTTCTACTCAGCATCTTTGAAGTACATCTGCCAGATTGATCTATCGAGGCTAACTTCCTTTCTTTTTCTATATTATTTAGCACTTAAAGCTGTTTATTAACTCAGTCCATCTTCTCATGTGTTTCCTCAAGTACATGGTAAAACGCTGGTGTGGAATGCTTATGTAAAACTTAATTCCACGTTTTCATACACTTTGATATCTTTTAAAAGTTTAATTGCCATTTTGTGCCTCTTCTCCTTGTGCACATCATTATTTTTCTGAAAATTCCTCTAAGGTATGTGCAACTTCTGGTGCTGTACGTAACATTTATTGCTTGTTTGTTTTGAAGAGTTCATGTTTCTTGTTAACTTCCATGATAGTTCAAAGATTATCTACTTGGTTGTTTCTACGTGGCTCTTGATGCACCTTTTTCGTGGATTTATAATGAAGACGACGTCTTAAACATTTCTTGTAGGAACGTATCTTACTGGATCGGGATAGAGTGACATCAAAGACTTGGTATAATGAAGAAAGAAGTAGGTGGGAAATAGATCCAATAGCTGTTCCCTATGCTGTGTCCAGGAAACTTGTGGAGAATGCTCGAATTAGGCATGATTGGGCTGCCATGTATATATCACTAAAAGGGGATGACAAGGAGTATTACGTCGATATTAAGGTTATAAGGCGTAGTTTCTGTTTCATATATGTCAAAGCTTTGTCCTTGCGACTCTCAATATGTCATTCGTTTTCCAGGAATTTGAGATGCTCTATGAAGATTTTGGAGGGTTTGATGGTTTGTACTTGCGGATGCTTGCAACTAGAATTCCAACTGCTGTTCAGCTCATGTGGATTCCTTTCTCAGAGCTGAATTTCAGTCAACAGTTTCTGTTGATAATGAGGCTCTCTCATCAATTAGTGAATGGTTTGTGGAACACGAAGATTATATCATATGTGAGAGAGTGGACTTTTGAGAAAATCAGAAATTTAAATGACGACATAGTGATGGTGATCTTTTTTCCTCTCGTGGAATTCCTTATCCCTTACCCAGTAAGTATCTATGCAGCTTTTGACTTGCCATGCTTGCTTATTTTATTTCTTATCTTTACGTGTTGCTAGGAATTCTGTGCTTGCTTTGTAACGAGTTTATATGATGCTTAATCTTCTAGCTTTCGTTTTACAGGCAAGGATGCAGTTGGGAATGGCATGGCCGGAGTATATAGACCAATCTGTGGGCTCAACGTGGTATTTGAAGTGGCAGTCTGAGGCTGAGATGCGTTTTAGATCAAGGAATACAGATGAATTTTGGTGGTATTTTTGGTTTTTCATCAGAACCATCATATATGGCTATGTGCTGTTTAATGTTTTCAGTTTTCTGAAAAGGAAGATTCCAAGGGTTCTTGGATTTGGGCCTATCCGCAGGGATCCAAACTTTCGGAAGTTGCGAAGAGTGGTATGATATTTTCTTGCAACTGAAAGGTTTACGTTCCATATCAACATCAGTTGCTTACTCAACTAAAAGATGGAATCTGCTAGATTTAGCCGTGTTATCCTGTGGCGTCCATTTATCCCTTCCTTCCCCTGTTTAGCGCACTCCTCTTAAATCATGACAGTGATCTCTTATGGCCGGAAGAAATAATGTAGTGGCTGTTTTTATAATAACTACTTCATGGGA